>OZ010676.1:10942089-11092089 GCA_963932185.1 Troglohyphantes excavatus | reverse complement strand
AGAAATACATTCAATATTTGAATATGTTTGGTTTATACGTTTTCCGGCTGCCTATTTCTGTCCTCGTATTGAGACTTATCACAGCCACATACACATTCACACATACCTTTTTTCAGCACGTTATTTTTTTAGAAACAAGGTCAGATGACGAGGAAACCCCTGAGGTGGCACACCACGCCTTCAGTAGGCGTTAGGACTTTAATCCCAATCAGATTTAGCGTGCACCAGTCCCATATACACGCCGTTATAATTTGTTGGATGTTCTTGACGACTTTCTAGTATTTTGTATTGAAGCTAGTAACCCTCCGATCACAAGATCACTACTTTTTTACTTTTATTTGTCAAGTCCATCGCACAGGATCGAACCATCAATCTTCTGATTACCAGCTGAACGCCTTTATCCACTGGGCTACCGAGGGCCCTATTTCAATATATATTTTATTAATTAAAGAATATTGTTTAGTAGTAGCTTCATTACATGTATTTTCATGTAATTTATAAGTTAATATATGTTCATGTTAAATTAGTTATAGTTATAAATGTAATACTATGAAATAAAAATTAAAAATTTTAAATATTTTTTATATTTTATAGTGTATTTGACATTTAACCTTAAGAAATACAGTTAAAAACTAAAATAAATTCCAGTTTCATTTAAAAAATAACAATACTAAATAACAATACTAAAAAAAGATAAATGATGTATTAAACTCCTTATTTATATACTTAAAATGTAAGCCTTCAACGAATAAAGCTTCTTCTATTCTCATTATTCGATAATATATTTTCTCTAATCCTGGTTCAGTTTTCTTGAAACTATCCTCCTAAGCGCACGTTTCTCAAAAACACTCTTTTATTTTATTTTTGGGTTTCTATCAGTTAATGAAACTTTACATTAAAACTCAACTTTGAATAAAATTGAATGTTATGATAATGGAAATAAAATCGATTTCCTTTACAACTGAAAACGGATCTCCTTTCCTTTAGAATTTAGTTATTGCTTATTCTAGAGTCTTCTGATAAAACTAGTATTTTAGAAGAAGCTTGTCTTCGATAGCGAGGTTTGAATTCAGAAAACGTCGACTATTCAGTATTATTCGATAAAATCTTTAACAAGCCTCCTGGGGGTTTGTGTCTCCCTGGTAAAGACATTTTATGTGTGGTATAAAAAGTTTTGTAGAAAAGTAAACATACTATAGTAGTGAATATATAACAAAGGGGTACCTTAGTATTTTTTTTATCTTAAAGATAATGCAGTTTGGCATTGTTTTTATATTCTTTAGTTTGCTCCTTACTTATCCAAACAAGACGTTGCAGATCTCCAATACATAAATAATAAAAGAATATCGAATATCATGTTTGTTTAATTAAACTTGTAAGTTTAGTATTAACGGACACAACGTATATATATATATATATATATATATATATATATATATATATATATATATATATATATATATATATATATATATATATATATATATATATATATATATATATATATATATATATATATATATATATATATATATATATATATATATATATATATATATATATATATATATATATATATATATATATATATATATATATATATATATATATATATATATATATATATATATATATATATATATATATATATATATATATATATATATATATATATATATATATATATATATATATATATATATATATATATATATATATATATATATATATATATATATATATATATATATATATATATATATATATATATATATATATATATATATATATATATATATATATATATGTATATATATATATATGTATATATATATATATGTATATATATATGTAATATGTATATAATGTTTATGAGAGAGTAGCATGTATATCAATAATGAATTGCAATCATAAAAGAATAAAAGCAGTACGTTTAATGCATACAGGTTATTGTTGATGGTTACATGTATATCTTTAATGAATTGAAATCATAAAAAATACAAATAAATATGTTGATGGTTGTATTTATATCAATAATGAATTACAATCACAAAAAATACAACAAATATAATAAGTTTAATGCATACAGGTTATTGTTGATGGTTGAATTTATATCAATAATGAATTACAATCACGAAAAATACAAAAAATATAATAAGTCTAACGCATTCAGGTTATTGTTGATGTGTATGTGTTGGTTATGTCAATTAATTCTGTATTCTTCATAGACAATGTAATTTGCATTTTTGTAAGTAAAATAAGCCCTCCGATAATTTTTTTTAAAGAAATATAACCGAATAAATGTAATGATTTTACACTAAAGTGGCTCGTATTTTTATTATGTGGCTATCAAAAATAAAAAAATCACACTCTTAAAGTTTGAACTTCAATTCTACCGTCAAATAAAAAAATCCCTAATTGTAAATTTTGTAACTTATGGGAATTATGACTAATTGAAAAGATGGGATATCTATGTTCTTTGAATATCCGTAAAGACAAAGGGAATTAAAACATATTTAATTGTTAAACTGTATTAAAACTGTTCAACAGTAGACACTACCTGATTTACACTTGGTTACATTCTTATGTTCTTATGTAGTAAAATGTGAATTTTTAGGTTATACTGTTAAAAAATAGGTACTCAAAAATAAGTAAAATGTACTTATTTTTGAGTACATTCGATGTTTATCATGGCTCCGAACACATAAGATTCAATTTTGAAAAAGACAGGCTCTCAAAAATGTATACAACGAGTAAATGATGAGAATACAATGAGTAAGTAGATATTAGGCTACATAGGTTGCCTTCCTAAATCACTTTCAATAAATATAGACAATTACAACCAAGACTAATCGGGAATCGAACCCAGATCACCAGGCACTGCAGTCCAAAGCCTTATCCGTTAAATTACCAGGGCGACGTGAAGAATTTATAAACAAAAGAAATGTTAAAAAGGTGTGTCAAAAGAATGGGAAGTAATATAATCGAGTTGTAATAAATGTAAAATAATTGAGTTGTAATAACTCTGTTTCCATCAGCATCAAATAATGTGGAAAACAATCTTCTGAACAACTATTTTAAGTTTTTCAGATCGCTTTGTTAAGATGTCTTGAACAGAAGCTGCGATTAACGATATTAAGCCACACTGCTCATTTTTGAGAAAGTACGATTACTGAAATTTCAGTACGTAATCGCTCATTTACGATGGAATTGTACTTAATGAAAAATAAGTAGCTTCAGGTACCTTTTTTGTACAGAGACTTTTCCGTTAAGTTGCCAGGGCGACTTGAAGAAGTTATTAACAAAAGAAATATTAAAAAAGTGTGTAAAAAATGGAATGTAAAATAATTGAGTTGTAATAACTCTGTTTCCATTTAAGCAATCGACATCAAATAAAGTGGAAAACCATCTTCTGAACAACTATTTTAAGTTTTCCAGATCGCTTTTTCAAAATGTCTTGAACAGAAGCTGAAATTAACAATATTAGATCACACGGCTCATTTTTGAGAAAGTACGATTACTTAAATTTGAGTACTTCATCTCTCATTTACGATGCAATTCTACTCAAAGAAAAACAAGTATGTTCAGGAACTCATTTTAAGTACCTTTTTACCACCTCAAACGTAAAAAGAACACACTACAAAATACCTCTTTTAAAATAACAGGAACGGGAAGAAATTGCTCCATAAAAAGAACGCAAATACCAAACATGTTCATCGAGTACAGAGAGTTAACAATTTTTAGATAAGATAATCTTTATAATTGAGGTTATCTCATTTTCAGTCACTGAACATGTGATCAAAGAGCATATTATCAATGCAAATCTGTTTGAAACAGTCGACAAGATATATTTCCCGCCTTCGCCGAGCGTGTTGAAAACTAGAGCCTAATAAACACTTTGTGTCCATCCCATTCATTCATCTCTGCTCTTAAAACATTTTCTATATTATTAGATTACCATCTCTACGCTGTATAAACAGCTCAATCAATAGCCGAGGAGCTATCATTTACCTATAATGAAAGGAAAACATGAAGGTTCCCTGTGTAGGGACAAATTAATTTGTGCGAAAGATTCAATTAAGCGAGAGAGTTAAATTCTCATTACGTTGCTAATTGCATTTCGCGCTGTATTTTGAGATTGGACCCTCCTAAGCCTCGAAATCTTCCCTTTTCATCCCTCATTTGAATAATTGAAATATTAAAGTTTACATTCGTTGTGACGAGCGGACATTGTTTTTGCGAGCCATTTTTGCCTGTGGATCAGTTTGGGTTCGACAAAACTCTGTGAAGCTATCTATTGAATTGAGATTCAGATTAATAACTGCTTTGAATGGGGAGTGATGCATTTTCTTCACGGTAAAGGTGATTGTTTGTAAGATAAATAAATATTTGTTGAATTAATTTTGTGGGGGCATAAAAGTTTTCCATTTCAACAAAATTTGCATTTTGGGATTGCTTTGATGAGATGTTTAGGTAATAACCATAAAATTTTTAATATAAAAGGAAGATATATAATTTATTCTTTTGAGTTTTAATCTCGATGCTGCTGCTGATTTTGAATGTTAATTATGCTAATATCAAAGTAAGTACTCTATCCAATCATTCTTTTATGGATGCTTTTATCTCTAAATTGTATGTATTTAATTTGTAAATATACTATAATGTTTGGTTTGCTGTGTTTCTTGAATTTCATTTATAGATAAGGTAAAATGGAGAATTTGGGACATGGGGTAATTTTTTTTAATTAAATATTAAATTACACATGTTATGTTTTGATCTCTTTCTTTTCTTAGAATTTCCTTCGGCTAATAGAGTACAATTTAGCAAAGAGTTACATTTCTGGGTGATTTAATTCAAGTCGAACAGACAATTTGTTCGAGTATACAAAAAAATGACGATAGTTTGATGCATGAAAACTTCTAAACAGTAACTGGAAAAATCTATTTACTTAACAATATTCATGGGTTTTGTATATAAAAAAAAACTTTTTAATTCTTTTTTTTTTCAATAAAAAAAATTAGATTTTTTAAAATTTATTTAGGTTTTTTCCCAATGTTTTGCAAAGTGGGAAAAGCGGGTTCTTGAATTATTAATGCTAAAGAATAAAAAATTTGTAACAATTTAACGATCTTCGGCATAAGTGCAGTTATTCTACAAAAATAATCTACAATACAAATCTTATAAAAAATGAGTTAACTGCAATATATTTAACACTGTTTGTATGTTAAAACCCGTGAGTAATATATTGAACTTACATACCTGTTTGTTTAAATAGACAATCAACAAAAATCTGAGGATCTGCGTTCGATTCCTGGTAAGTCTTGGTTGTAATTGTCGATATTTATTGAAAGTGATTTATGAAGGTAGCCTATTTAGGCTAGCATATGCTATTTTTATTCATTTTTACTCATTGCACTCATTTTTGAGTTCATGTCTTTTTCAAAATTGAAACATATGTATTCGGAGCCATAATAAGCATCGAATATCGAATCCACTTAGAAATGAATATATTTTATTGATTTTTGAGTACATATTTTTAACAATGCATTATTATCGAAAAAGTTCACTAACAATTATTTAAAGATAAAAGCTACACAAGTTTTAATAATACAACATATGAAATTCTTAACATATAATAGCATCTTAGATAATTAATGTTAACATGTACATCGTACCCCCCCCCCCCCCCCCAATTCATTCGTATACCCCCAATTGGTAAGAGCACCACGAGTTGCGAACCACTGTAACAAATTGTTATTTCCGTCCGTATTGGGTGCAAAGCACAAATATACGATAGACCCAAACAAAAAAAAATACCAGTCTATCTATTCTCTAAGGTTTTAATAATAGAGCATAGGAAATTATTAGCATATAATAGCATCTTAGATAATTAATGTTAACATGTACATCGTACCTCCCAATTTATTCGTGTACCCCTAACAGGTAAGCACACCACGAGTTGCGAACCACTGTAAAAAATTGTTCTTTCCGTCTGTATTGGGTGCGAAACACAAATATACGATAGCCCCAAAGAAAAAAAAATACCAGTCTATTTATTCTCTAAGGTTTTAATAATAGAGCATAGGACATTATTAGCATATAATAGCATCTTAGATAATTAATGTTAACATGTACATCGCACCCCCAATTTATTCGTGTTCCCCTAACAGATAAGCACACCACGAGTTGCGAACCACTGTAACAAATCTTTCCTTCCGTCCCTATTGCGTGCGAAACACAAATATACGATAGCCCCAAACAAAAAGTTCCAGTTTATTTATTCTCTAAGGTTTTAATAATAGAGCATATGAAATTATTAGCATATAATAGCATCTTAGATAATTAATGTTAACATGTACATCGTACCCCCCAATTTATTCGTGTACCCCCAACAGGTAAGCGCACCACGAGCCGCGAACCACTGTAACAAATCGTTCCTTTCGTCCCTATTGGGTGCGAAACACAAACATACGATAGCCCCAAACAAAAAGTTCCAGTTTATTTATTCTCTAAGGTTTTAATAATAGAGCATATGAAATTATTAGCATATAATAGCATCTTAGATAAATAATGTTAACATGTACATCGTACCCCCCAATTTATTCGTGTACCCCCAACAGGTAAGCGCACCACGAGCCGCGAACCACTGTAACAAATCATTCTTTCCGTCCCTATTGGGTGCGAAACACAAATATAAGATAGCCCCAAACAAAAAGTACCAGTCTATTTATTCTCTAAGGTTTTAATAATAGAGCATATGAAATTATTAGCATATAATAGCATCTTAGATAATTAATGTTAACATGTACATCGTACCCCCAGTTTATTCGTGTACCCCCAACAGGTAAGCGCACCACGAGCCGCGAACCACTGTAACAAATCGTTCCTTCCGTCCCTATTGGGTGCGAAACACAAACATACGATAGCCCCAAACAAAAATAAATACCAGTCCATTTATTCTCTAAGGTTCTTATAATAATATAGCATTATAATAATAGAGCATAGGAAATTATTAGCATATAATAGCATCTTATATATTGTTAACATGTACATCGTACCCTACAATTTATTCGCGTACCCCCAACAGGTAAGCACACCACGAGCCGCGAACCACTGTAACAAATCGTTCTTTCCGTCCCTATTGGGTGCGAAACACAAACATACGATAGCCCCAAACAAAAGAAGCCCCAGTCTATTTATTCTCTAACGACTTGACAATGCAAAAGGGAAACCCTCCGCCATTAATCGCAGTCGAATTTCGGGGGAGTTGAATTATCTCCTCCCCAGACCCACGCCGGCTAATTGCTGTCGGCATAAAATACCTCGTATCTGATCGACTGTGAAGTCCCATAATTCAAGCGGTAAAATATGGTTTTCTTAATCTGAAGATAAGTTCCCTGTCCCTAATTAATCTGTAATTTCCTCCTCTTCTACGCTCCACTGGGTTTTTCAGCCGCTTTCCTATTTGTTTCACTCACTGGACACGAGGGGAGATGAGCGATTTTTACTCACTGGAGCTGCGTACGATAAGGGATGGGATAATGGCCGTAAGCCCCCCTTTTTTTAAGGTATCTATTTAAATTAATTGCTTGGATCTTCCTTCGGGTATTATTTTGTGGGGAGGGAAGAAAAGCCTACCTTTTTGGCGGTGGGGGGAAGTTTGCGAGTCTAATCATCCTTGTTGGTAAGAAAGTTAAAATAATTTTTGAAATGAATTTTCAGAAATAAACATCCGGGGCGTATCAGAATCACGGAATTCTAACTATATAATTATAACTTCTGGAACACGGTTGAAACAATACTGGAAGGTATCTATTTAAATTAATTGTTTGGATCTTCCTTCGGGTATTATTTTATGGAGAGGGAAGAAAAGCCTACCTTTTTGGGAGTGGGGGGAAGTTTGCGAGTCTAATCATCCTTGCTGGTAAGAAAGTTAAAAGAATTTTCAGAAATAAACATCCGGGCGTATCTGAATCACGGAATTATAACTATAACTTCTGGAACACTCATAAAAAGTTCCTTCTATGGGCTCGGTTGAAAAAATACTGGAAGGTATCTATTTAAATTAATTGCTTGGATCTTCCTTCGGGTATTATTTTGTGGGGAGGGAAGAAAAGCCTACCTTTTTGGGAGTGGGGGGAAGTTTGCGAGTCTAATCATCCTTGTTGGAATGAACGTTAAAAAAAAATTTTGAAATGAATTTTCAGAAATAAACATCCGGGGCGTATCTGAATCACGGAGCTCTAACTGTAACTTCTGGAGCGCTCATAACCAGGTACTTCTATGGGCGCGGTTGAAGCCATACTGAACGAAACTAAACCCCAAATAATTTTTAAAAGTGATTTTGTGGGTTTTTTCACTAAATGTAAAAATGTTAAATATGCACTGTTAAAAACAGGTACTTAAAAATAAGTTAAATGTACTCATATTTTGATTACATTCGATGCTTATCATAGCTCTGAATACAAAAGTTTCATTTTTGAAACAGACATGTACTCAAAAATGGGTAAAATGAATAAAAATAGCTTTTTCCTGCCGACATTGTAGATAGCAATTGAAAGAGCAGTTGCTTGTAAAACCATCTTCTGAACAAACATTTTAACTGTGACTGGTGGCTTTCTTAAGATGGCTTGAACAGAAGCTGAGATTAGCAATATTAAATCACACTGCTCATTCTTGCGAAAATACGATTACTTAAATTTGAATAGGTCATCGCTCATACGATGAAATTGTACTCAAAGAAAAATGAGTACTTCCATGTACTTGTTTTTAAGCACATTTTTTTACAGTGTATATAATTTTGATACAACAAAAGTTTGTTTATTTAATGAATGCATACTCACTGTTAAAAATATTTATTCAGAAAAGCAAAAATGTACTCATTTTGGATTACATTCAATGCTTATCATAGCTCTGAATACATAAGTTTCATTTTGGCAACAGACATATATTCAAAAATGAATAAAAAGAGCAGTTGCTTGCCGACATAGGCTGCCTTCATAGATCACTTTCAACAAATTTCAACAATTACAACCAGGACTTACCGGAATCAAACATGGCTTTGGGTAGGTATGGCTAATGGTTTTCCATATCGTCTTCAGTTGGGCTGTTTAGTATTTTGCAACGCAACCACCCCGAACCTGCGTACTCTGGACGACTCATATGTCCGACAGTTACACGCCTTTTATAGTAAGGCAGGTCGTTGTTCAACAAAGCTTTGAAAACTCTTTGTCCTGCTTCCCAAAACGAAATACCTCACACGTAAAGCCGCTTTGGAATTATTCCACAGTCAGTGCAACTTTTTTGTTATGGATCCACCGCGAAAAGGTAACTTTTGTATAATTTAACTATTTTTCGTCAACATATTTCCGAGCTTAAATTAAAATATATATTCCCTTTATTACGCAATTATTTCCCGATTTATCTTTTTGTAGCAAACTGTATACATTTTGTAATATTCAAACTTATTTTGGCACTTTCAAAGCTGAACCGTACCCATTCAAGCAATAACTACATTTGGTACTTTAAAATGACGTCTTCGTCTATATATTTTTTATTTTCTTACAAAAGTCAACGTCTCTAATTTCGTATTCCCTTGCGGCTGGACCGAATCCAGCTCGAAAAGTCGAATTCCAATATTTTTGTTTCAAAGCGAAAGAATCGCAATCCGGCGCAAAGTCCCAATCAGTCTTTTTCGATTCATTAACTTCCGTACATCAAATGAATGATTATTGATGAAGGACAACATCGCAATTAAGGGGCCACGGAACGGAGCGAAACTTGAAGAAAATTCTATTCCTAATTCTTTTCCCGATAGTTTTGTTCCTTTAATACAGCGCTGGAATACTTTTTTCAGGGTGAGGGGGGGGGGGGGAGGGGGGGGGGGCTAGAATCACAGTCATCGCAGAGGGTGCGAATAAATTACAGAGCAAGAGAATGGAAAAAGTTTCGAAAAAGGAGCTTGCGATTTTTTTTTATTCGCTAATATGTCTTCCTTTGGAAGTGGAATTAATCCGCGACAGCCATTTCCTTCCAAACTGAAGTGAAATCGCGTCGATTGTTGGACGATTTACGTTTGAATAAAAATAAAAACTTAATGGTGCCGCGATCAAGATGTAAAAAATAGTTCCGAGTAATGATACATCATTTGGAATTTAATCGTACCCGGCGAACGTAAAATGATGCGTAGGCATTTTATGCGTGGGGATTTTTTTTATTAATTTCTACCTCTAGTGTTAATTAAGATTTTTTCTTAAATGGAATCCGACGGTTTGCCGTGTGGAAGTAAAATTTGGGTTTCGTAAAAAATGTATTGGAAGCTAATGAATGTTCTCACCACCCTATTCTGTATTACTTTTAGGCAGACGAATTATTTTACGGAATGTACTAAATTGATCTTTTATGCAAATGTATTTGCGGAGATGACTGAACTGGTGAACTAAATACGGATGTGAAGTGGAATAAAATTCGAAATTGGACATGCTTGAGTTGAACTTTTATAATAAACTTTGAAATGAAATATTCATCTAGGAGGATTAGGACAGATTTTAAGATATTCGCGTGTGGGGAAAAAATATTTGTGCTTAAACAGTAAACCAGTGGCGTACCCAGGTTTTTTTTTTTTGGTGGGGGGGCAGGGAAAAAGGATGACTCTTTTTTTCAAAAATCAATGTTTCAAAATGAATGTTTTTTTTTATATTTTAAAAAAAAGTATTCAAAATTTTCTTTTTTAAATAGGTTCTTTCAAGTAACTTGAATTGGAAGAAAACATTCTATTATAATTGCTATTTTAATTTATGTGAACAGCAAAAAAAAATCATTTGTGGCGAACTTTTTTGCTCGTGGCGAAAAAGTCGATGTTTTAATTATTAACAGATTGTAAAAATTTAAAGGAATATTAAAATAATGTTATAGTACTTCCAAAAATGTGTTTATTAAAAAGTTTTTTAAATATTTTTGGTAAACTGTTTTTACGCTTTGATAACGATGCGAAACGAATGTTGAATTGGTTATCTCAAAATGACGATTTTATGCACCATTTATTCAAAGACAAGCTGAAATACCCGGCGTTTCCCCAGGCTCTACGCATAGTGCTGGCCGAATTCTTCATCTTGTTGCTAACTGACGGTTTTAGATAAGAAGTAATTTCTGCTCTAAGGGGTGTGAATGGTTATGGGGGTGATTTTTCGAAATCTCATGTAGATATTCTCCTTCCTCTTGTGTTGAACGTCCAGTAACCAAACATTCATCAAGCTCAGAATAAAACTGTAGATTTGTATAAAAACAAATCCACAAGCACTCATCTTCATATACATAGACTAGTAAAATTTCCAGGTATGATGCAATATAATATAGCTTATATGATCTTGTTTTGCTTTCTTTGGGAATATTTGAGAAATAATTGTTATAACGTAAGCTACACTGTTAAAAACAGGTATTCACAAATAAGTAAAATGTACTCATTTTTTAATACAATCGATGTTTGTCATGGCTCCGAATACAAAAGTTTCATTTTTGAAAAAGACATGTACTTAAAAAGAGGTACAATAGGTAAAAATGAATAAAAATAGCAGATGCCAATCCTACATAGGCTGCCTTCATAAATACTTTCAATAATTATGCCAATTACAACCAAGACTTACCGGGAATCTAAACCAGATCTGCATATGTCTCTGTCCAGAGCCTCATCCGTGAAGCTACCAGGACGACGTGAGAAAGTTCTAAACAAAAGTAATGTTAAAAAGATGTGCCAAAAGAATGGGAAGTAAGATAATTGAATGGAAATAACTCAGTTTCCATTTAAGCAATAGACATCAAATAATGTGGAAAACCATCTTCTGAATAGATATTTTAAGTTTGTCAGGTCGCTTTGTTAAGATAGTTTGAACATAAGCTGAGGTTAGCAATATTAAATCACACTGCTCATTTTTGCGAAAGTACAATTACTTAAATTTGAGTACGTCATCGCTCATTTACGATGCAATTGTACTCAAACACAAACGAGTACGTTCATGTACTCATTTTTAAGCACCTTTTTTGACATTGTAAATGGATTGTTTCTTATGAAGTCTGAAACACATGTTTAAAAAAATAATTTTGTTATTATTTAAATACATGTTAGTTTATATTATATGTTATATATAATTATATGTTATATATAATTATATGTTATATAATTATATACAATTATATAGATATATATATTATGTATATTATATAATAATATAGTTATATAATTATATAATTATATATATTATATATAATATATAATAATATAGTTATATAATTATATATTATAATAATATAGTTATATAATTATATTTTATATTATAATAATATCTTAACTATTAAAATTTAATACATGTGTTATGAAACTTTCAAAGGATATGAACACAAATTCAAATATTAAATGACACCTAAAAATATCAGCCAATTTAATATATCTCCCATAGAAGCGTAGTGATAGACGAATCCCTTTGCTTTTTGTGCTTCGAGAAAACAAGGATCGAAATGTTGTTATAAATGTTACGTTTCATGTGCGCAAAAGATATAAACGAAGTAAACAACAAAGAATAGTCATTGGTTAGAAAAGAAATACTGTTGAGAAGAATAAAGTTGGAGTGCGATACATTGTTAGAGTTTACAATCTAATTTCATTTGGTTAGCCCCTCTACACAAAGGAAGACCGCCGCAAAGGAGGAAACACGTTGTTTCTAACTTCAAACCAAACAAAAATGTTTCTAAAAAGGAATTGCTATATCCCCCCCCTCCCTCCCCCCCAAACCAACAGTAATAATGTTCTTTAATAAATTACTCACAAACAAAAAACTGCCCTTCGAGTAAAGTTTATATCAGATGTTATTCAGCCCAACGAACTACTTTATTGAGTTTATTGCTTTTTACGCCCCTAAAGTATCTGATTAATCTGCGAGTAATTGCCACAAGGGAAGCAGAATCGAAATAATAAAAAAAAAAGGACCGGGGAAAGATTTGAAAAGAAGAAATGAAACACCCCGCCTGGAGAGAAAAGAAACAAGCTGACAATGGAAGAAGGGACCGTAAGTGTTTTATAAATCCTGTTCCAGTTCAAGTTGCATCAAAGTGAGGTATCAAGCGCCTCCTCCGGGACGCCGCTGCAGAATATGCAACAAAGAAAACGTTTTAAATGTAGATGAGGTAGCTGCATTCACGGCCTGTCCTCCAGAGCGCTGGGTAAACGAGGAATGTTTATTTTCTTCAACAATCTTTCAAAAGTTGCGATGATTCTATTTTATTCGGCTTCTTCAAAAGTAGCTTTGTAGCTTTCTTTCTCTTTTGGGGGCGACTCTGCCACTATGTTTTTTTATATATAAAAAATTTCACCAAGGGAGAAAGGTGTCGGTTTTTTTTATAAAGAACTTATTTTTTGATACACTGTTAAAAATAGCTACTGAAAAATAATAAGTAAAGTGATAAGTAAATTGTACTCATTTTTGAATACATTCGATGATTATCAGGGATCCGAATACATGTTTCAGTTTTGAAAAAGACGTACTCAAAAATAAGTAAAATGTACTGCTTTTCGGATACATTCAATGCTTATCATGGCTCCGAATATATAAGTTTCAATTTTGAAAAAGACGTACTCAAATAAAGTTAAATATACAAATTGTTGAGTACGTTCAATGCTTATCATGACTCCGAATACGTAAGTTTCAATTTTGAAAAAAAAAACGTATTCAAAAATAAGTAAAATGTGCTGCTTTTTGGGTACATTCAACGCTTATCATGGCTCTGAATACATAAATTTCAATTTTGAAAAAGACGTATTCAAAAATAAGTAAAATGTACTGCCTTTTGGGTACATTCAATGCTTATCATGGCTCTAAATACATAAATTTCAATTTCGAAAAAGACGTATTCAAAAATAAGTAAAATTTACTGCCTTTTGGGTACATTCAATGCTTATCATGGCTCTAAATACATAGATTTCAATTTCCAAAGTGACGTACTCAAAAATAAGTAAAATGTACTCAGTTTAGAACACATTAGGTGCTTATTATAGCTCCGAATACATAAGTTTCAATATTGAAAAAGAAGTACTCAAAACTGAGTACGATGTGTATAAATGAATAAAAAGAGAAAATACTAACCGACATAGGCTGCCTTCATAAATCCCTTTTAATAAGTATCGACCCTTCCAATAAAGACTTATGGGGAATCGAACCCAGATCCACAAGCATTGCAGTCTAGAGCCTCACGCGACTTGAAGATCCTACAAAGCGACTTGAAGAAGTTATAAACAGTAGAAATGGTGAAATGGTGTGCCAAACGAATGGGAAGTAAGTTAATTGAGTAGTCGTAACTCAGTTTCCATTTAAGCAATCGCTTTCAAATAATGTGGTAAACCGTCTTCTGAACAATTATTTAAAGATTGTCAGGTCGCTTTGTTAAGATGGTTTGAACAGAAGCTGAGGTTAGCAATATTAAATCACACTGCTCATTTTTGAGAAAGTGCTGTTACTTCAATTTGAGTACGTCATCGCTCATTTACGATGCAATTGTACTCAAAGAAAAACGAGTAGGTTAGGGGTACTCATTTTTTAGTAGAATTTGTTTTACAGTGTAGAGAATGTGTAGTGGATTTTTAAATTGCTCATGACAGTCTTTGGATGTAAATATATGTGCTGCCTAGTTTCAAACCCAGATTGATTCATTTCATAAATTTTACAGGAGATGTCAAAAACGATTGACAGCTACACTGTATAAAAAAAGGTACTTACAAATGAGTACCTGAAGCTACTAATTTTTTCTTTGACTGAAATTGCATCGTAAATGAGCGATAACGTATTAAAATTTAAGCAACTGTATACTTTCTCAAAAATGAGCAGTGTGATTTAATATTGCTACTCTCAGCTTCTATTCAAGTCATCTTAACAAAGCGACCTGACGAACCTAAAACAGTTTTTACAGAATATGATTTTCCACATTATTTGATGTAGATTTCTTAAATGGTAATTGAGTTATTATATTTGAATTGTCTTACTTCCCATTCTTTAGGCACACTTTTTTTAACATTTCTTCTGATATAACTTCTTAAAGTCGCCCTGGTTGTTTAACGGATAGTTTTTCTAGACTGCGGTGATTGAGGATCTTGGTTCGATTCCTGGTATGTCTTGGTAGTAATTGTCGATATTTATTGAAAGTGATTTATGGAGGCATGATAAGCATCGAATGTACTCAAAAATGAGTGCATTTGACTTATTTTTGAGTATCTATTTTTAACAGTGCACGCACTTTTATATCTAAACCCATGGCTTGGAATGCATTTTTAAACTGGATTCTGGCAATTTTGGTCAATATCGCTTTGCAATGTGATGTAATGCATTCAGTAATATTAATAATATAAATATTAAATATTTAAAAATGTGGATATTTATGGTTTTGAAACTAGTCGGCTCATATAGGGATATGAAGTCCCATTTTACTTTTAAATTAATAAATTAAGTATATAAACTAACTTATAAGCTGAAAAACACCACTAAAATTTTGATGTTAGCTAAACGAATAACGAGAAACAAATTGAATCTGTGTCAGAAGCAGTTTGAGAAAGAGAGAAGAGAAAAACTATATTTGATTTTGGAAATATTTTTTCTTGACTTCTTATTAAACGTTTTAGTCAGTCTGTAAATTATTCTTAGAACTATGCTTATTTTTAATTTATCGTTAAGATGGACCCTATCTTTGAAGATGTTTTTATTGCAAATGCGGTAATATAGTACTTCAAAAAGTAAGATAAAAACATTTAAAGTTTATGTTTTAAGTATGCGGCCTAAGAAATGGACCCAAGTACTTCAAATCTATAAAACAAAATTGTTAAAAATTAATTGTATAAAGCGTTTCTTAGTTATTAATGAAACATAAGCATCATGAAGCGTTTCATATTTAATATTAAAACAAAATAATTTTTAAGCGTTTTGTAGTTCAATAAAAAATAATTTTCTAAACAAAAAAAAAATCTTATAATCAAAATTCTTTACAATTGGATATCACAATTCTTAAACTAGACAAAAATATTTGTTTACGTTTACGGTATTCTATATTTTAAGGGAGACCCGAGCCCCAAATCCTAATTTGTTTATTAACGATTTCAGAAATATAATTTTTTTATACTATTAGAACATCTTTTTCTGAACAATAATCAAAAATAC
The DNA here is from genome assembly GCA_963932185.1 of Troglohyphantes excavatus. Classification (NCBI taxonomy): domain Eukaryota; kingdom Metazoa; phylum Arthropoda; class Arachnida; order Araneae; family Linyphiidae; genus Troglohyphantes; species Troglohyphantes excavatus. The sequence continues at coordinate 11,075,899 of OZ010676.1, read as the reverse complement.
AAATATATTTAAAAAAATTATTTTTGTTATTTTTGCGTTTTTTAAGTTTTAAAAGACTATTTTTAAAAACACTACTCCTCTTTCAATTTTTAATGTTTTTAATTTTTTTTAATTGATTAAATAACATTAATGTATATACTACAAACATACAAAAACTACAAACATGGATCAACTTTTGCAGATTTGCGTTTTAATTGTCTTCGAAAACTTATTTTAAGTTCAAAACACAAAAAAATATTCAAATTTTTAAGTTTAATAATTAAAAAAAAATATTTGATAACTTAATTTTAAAAAGCTATACATACGTTTATAAAATAAATATTAGAGCTTCAAAAACAATTATTAGTTTAGTTTGATGTTAATTATTTACAAAGCCTTAGCACTTTAAACGTGACAAAAATGAAAATTTTTTTTTTGAGTAAATGACGATTGCTGCAGACGAAAAGTATGTAGAAAGATGATAAATTGTATATAAACTTCTAAAAAACTGTTCTTTTTTTTTACTGTTTTGAAATTTTGTACACACCTTCTAAAGTACGTTTAGCATCGATTTATGAAGAAAAAAAATTTAGCAATATTTCCGGATTTTGGGGCTCGAGTCCCCCACAGAATAAAACGTCCTGATAATTACATAAAAAGTATTAGGTAAGGTTAGTAAGGTTATTCCAAGGAACAAAAAACCCCTTCAAAACCGAAAATGATCTTTTCTCCCTGCGATTTACTAGATTTCCTGAAAGATGAAATAGTAGGAAATACTCCCTATGTAGCTATTTCTAATCATCAAGATACTTTCCTGCTCAGTCCGACCTACGCATGTTTGCTGATAGAGAAACAAATCGCTAACAAAGTTAGCTTCTGGCGTCACACAAATTCTCACGTACTATGAGGGACTTTCTACAAATGATTCTGACATCTCTGCCATACTCTAGGGAGGCAGAACCCTGTGCAATTCCTAGGGAAGAGGACCTAGATTGTAACTTCTACGTGATGCAAGTTATCTTTTCGCTGGGACGGATATTTTTAGCATATTTGAATATTTTTAGCTTTTATCTTTGAATTCCATACATACGTGAAATTGCTTTTGAAAAAAGCAAATAAAATATGAATAATAGTGATTCTTAATGTTTATATAAGGCATTTTGAGTAGCTCATTTTCTATTCAATTCTTCTTAAGAGAATAAAATACGACTGTAATTTTAGTTTAAAAATATTTCAGTTTAATTAAAATTTATAAGAAATATTAGTTTTCCTTATGTGATATGATATAAGCAGCAATTACATAAAAGTTGGACTACAAATTTCTATTGATTTTAATTTGAAGAAAAAGTGTAGAATATGTGAAAATCTGCAGATCTCTTCTTAAAAGAATAAAGTACGACTGCAGTTTTAGTTTAAAAAGTATTTCATTTTAATTAAAATTTACAAGAAACATTAGTTTTCCTTATGTGATATGATAATTAAGCACCAACTTAAGCAGCAATTACAATGAAGTTAGATTGCAAATTTCTGTAGATTTTTATGAAGGAAAAGTGCAGAATATGTGAAAATCTGCAGATTTATGAAGAATTATTATTTCAAATAACTGCAAATATTCGTAGATTTTTGTGAAAAAAAAGTGCATAATATGTGAAAATCTGCAGATCTCTTCTTAAAAGAATAAAGTACGACTGCAATTTTAGTTTTACAAATATTTCAGTTAAATTAAAATGCATAAGAAATATTAGCTTTCCTTTGAGATATGATAATTAAGCACTAACATAAACAGCAATTACAAAGAAGTTTGACTGCAAATTTCAGTAGATTTTTTAAGAAAAAGTGCAGAATATGTGAAAATCTACAGATCTATTCTTAAAAGAATAAAATACAAATGCAATTTTAGTTAAAAAAATATTTCAGTCTAATTAAAATTTATAAGAAATATTGGACTTCCTTATGTGATGTAATAAGTAAGCACAGACAAAAGCAGCAAATACAAAGCAGTTTGACTGCAAATTGCTGTCAATTTTTTTGAAGAAAAAGTGCAGAATATGTGAAAATCTGCAGGTTTGTGAATAATTATTATTTCAAATAACTGGAAATATTCGTATATATTTGTGAGAAAAAAGTGCAGGATATGTGAAAATCTGCAGATCTCTTCTTAAAAGAATAAAATACGACTGCAATTTTAGTTTTAAAAAAATTTCAGTTTAATTAAAATGTATAAAAAATATTAGTTTTCCTTATGTGATATGATAATTAAGCACCAACATAAGTAGCACTTACAAATAATTGATGTTTCAAATAATTTCAAATTTCTACAGATTTTTAAGACACGTGCACAAATCTGCAGATTTTTAAAGAATTAACGTTAAAAATTTTTTTGCAAATATCTGTAAATTTTTGAAGAACAAATTGAGATTTTTTTTCTGCAAAACTCAGCACATTTGCTTTGTGATTTAAATTAAGAAAACTTTTTCAGAAAATGTGCATTTTTTTTACAGAATCATGGAAGAATATGACAGAAAAGTAACAGCAGTATTTTAAATAATATATATTTTTTAATGATTAAACACAATTGAAACTTCTTTTTTAGATAAATTGTACAGAGTTTCAAGTATGGGTAAATATAAATACATCGTACAGCTGCAAGAACAGACATATGAAATAATTTAAAATTTAAAAAATATCTTAACATTTTAACGTTAAGTTTTGCATATTATCAGTTTATTTTATATTCATTTGGTCATCTCATATAAATGTCCTATTTTAAAGAATGGTAAAGTGATTAGATAACATTTAAGAATAAAAAATGCATATGTATTTTTTTGTAATTATACAGGTTATATCACCAATTTTTGGGCCTAATTTAAAGAATGGTAAAATGTATTAGATAACATTTAAGAATAAAAAATGCAAATGTCTTTTTTTGTAACTATACAGGTTATATCACCAATTGTTGGGCCTATTTTAAAGAATATTAAAATGTATTAGATAACATTTAAGAATAAAAATTGCAAATGTCTTTTTTGTCACTATACAGGTTATCACCAATTGTTGGGTCTATTTTAAAGAATGGTAAAATGTATTAGATAACATTTAAGAATAAAATATGCATATGTATTTTTTTGTAACTATACAGGTTATCACAAATTGTTGGGCGCGATGGTCATTAATTGGCTGTATCACATTTAATTTATTGACCTAATAGAACATTTTTTTCCAACTACTTCCCATATATTTTAAACAAGTCGCTCAGCTTTGTAACGACAGAAAAGTAGTTAAATCGTATAAAAGAGAATGGTTTATTATGTGTAGTTAAACAACCAAACAATGACCATCGCCTAACAATTAGTACCACCCTTTACTACCCAAACAATACGACCCAAAATTTACGGACCTCGCATAATAGCCATTAAACGTCCATTTACGAAATCAGAATAAAAAACCCCAAAAGATGCTTAAAAAACAATTAAATCTCTTTCACCGTATGCATTAGGAACTCAACCATCCTTAAAAAGTGATCCATACCATTAGAGAAAAAAGCCCCAATCTAGAGAAAGAATGTCCCGCACAGTGTAAAAAGCCGGGAAAGTACAAAAAGCTTCATTGAGTGGCCGTGAGAGGGAGTGGGAAGCCGTGTGGACGGTTTTCCCTATTGTGAAGTTCGCAGCTGTGTGGGGGTAGAGCTGAGGTAACTAAAGACCCCCCATTACATTTCTTTCAGTCCATTTAGATAAAACGTGAATCTTGTAAAGCCACTAATGGTCGGTTTAGTTGTATTCAGGGCGAGTCAGGGTTGCAGGTGTCTAGCAAAACATCCAGAATTAGCCGGGGAAAAAAATTAGTTTGGGTTTCTGCTTTCTTTCTTCTCCACCCTTTCGTTTTAAAATGATAGAGGAATTAACCCTCCAGGGACGTATTGGGGTAATCATTTGTTTCGAGGGCTAAATTCGCCCTGAATGCGATTTGCGCAATTTTTCGCGGTAACGGAAATGGACATGTTCACCTTAGACATTTAGGGAAATGGGGGAATTATCACGGGGGAAGTGAAATGGAGAGTTTCCAGCTCCTCTTGGCGCACGCAGGGATGTTTATTTATAAATCGGAAATTAGTTTCAAATCATTAGGAGGGCTTAAAAAATATCTGTAATGAAGCCTCACATTTCGAAAAGACGTGTAACATAGGCAGAGACTCATATTTTCTAAATGGATTGTCATTTTAATACTATAACATAATCCTTCTAGATTATCGTTATTGCTTTTACACTGTAATACAAAGGTACTTTAAAACGAGTACCTGAACATACTCGTTTTTTTAGTGCAATTGCATCATAAATGAGCGATGACGTACTCAAATTTAAGTAATCGTACTTTCTCAATCATGAGCTCATAATATTCCTCATAATATTCCTAATCCCAGCTTCTGTTCAAGCCATCTTAACAAAGTGATCTGACAAACTTAAAATAATTGTTCAGAAGATAGTTTTCCACGTTATTGGATGTCGATTGCTTAATGGAAACTGAGCTATGATAAGCATTAAATGTACTCAAAAATGAGTATATTTACTTATTTTTGAGTATCTATTTTTAGCAGTGTACAGTACTTATTTTTAACAGTCCAACTACACATATACTGTTTTGTAATAGAGAACAAAGTTTTTAACTTTTAAAATAACATTAATATTTTTTCTGAGAAAAGGAGCTCTATATTTTTTAAAAAGTTACAATAACTGAAAATAATGATAATTATTTGTGATTGTCTTTGAAGCAAGATTGTTAAATAACCCTTTACTAATAAAAATTCAGACTTTATTCAACGTTTCCCTTACCCGTATCCACATACCCCGTATCAGGGGCAGATTGATAAAAATATTTTGTTTTAAAAAATATTAATTTCAGGGAAATCGTATTAATAACAAAAATAAATTTTTAATATCAGAAGAAATTTTAAAGTTTTTTAAGTTATACCGTGATTATCAGCTTCATGTGAAAACTAAGTGGTTATTCGAATACATAAGTTTAATTTTCGAAAAAGACATGTACTCAAAAATGAGTTAAATGAATAAAAAGAGCAGTAGCTTGCGTACATAGGATGCCTTCATAAATCCATTCAATAAATATCTACAATTACAACTTAGACTAACCGGAAATCAAACCCAGGTTTGAAACACCGCTGTCCACAAACTTATCCATTAAGCTATCAAAGCGACGCCTAGAAGTTATAAACAGAAGTAATGTTAAAAAGATGTGCTAAAAAATGGGAAGTAAGATAATTGGATCGTAATAACTCAGTTTCCATTTAAGCAATCGATGTCAAAAAATGAGGAAAACCATCTTCTGAACAATTATTTTAAGTTTGTCAGGTCGCTTTCTAAAGATAGTTTGAACAGAAGTTGATATTAGCAATATTAAATCACATTGTTCATTTTTACGAAATCATGAATACTTAATTTTGAGTACGTCATCGCTCATTTACGATGCAATTGTACTTAAAAATACGAGTACGTTCATGTACTCCCTTTTAAGCACTTTTTTTACAGTGCAAAAGTTCCATGAATGATCCCTATCTTCCCCTTACAGTTTTTTAAATAATATTTCCACACTTGTGAAAACCAAGTGATTGTTCCAGAAGTTCAAAAAAGTGCATGAAATATCCTTATCTTCCCCCAACAGTTTTTTTTAAAAATATTTCCACACCTTTTATTAAAATTAAATGTTTGTTAGAGTTTGAATCTCAAACAACTTCAGAAAATGCTGAAATCGCGTAAATAAAAACGCAAAAAATCCGCAAATAGAAATAGAAAAGTTTCGTCAAGTATTAAAATGCATTTTAACAGTGCGTTAAGTTTTATGATATAAAAAATAAATCTTAAACATAAATGTCGTTAAAAAAAACGACAAAATGAATTCCCTCAGTTTGACGAAATATTAAATCAGGGCATATAGCATGTGTTTGTTTCGTCAAAATGGCAAAGTTTCATCAAATATGAGAATGCATTTTTAACATTGCGTTAAGTTTTATGATATAAATAATAAATCTTAAACATAAATGTCGTTAAAAAAACGACAAAATGAATTCCTTCAGTTTCACGAAATATTTAATCGGGTCATATAGCATGTGTTTGTTTCGTCGAAAATGACAAAAGTTTCTCCAAATATGAGAATGCATTTTTAACAGTGCGTTAAGTTTTATGATATAAATAACAAATCTTAAAAATAAATTTCGTTAAAAAAAACGACAAAATGAATTTGTTCAGTTTGACGAAATATTTAATCGGGGCATATAGCATGCGTTTGTTTCTTCAAAAATGGCAAAGTTTCATCACATATGAGAATGCATTTTTAACAGTGCGTTAAGTTTTATGATATAAATAATAAATCTTAAAAATAAATGTCGTTAAAAATACGACAAACTGAATTCCCTCAGTTTGACGAAATATTTAATCAGGGCATATAACATGCTTTTGTTTCGGCAAAAATGGCAAAGTTTCGTCAAAAATGAGAGTGCATTTTTAACAGCGCGTTAAGTTTTATGATATAAATAATAAATTTTAAAAATAAATGTCGTTAAAAAAAACGACAAAATGAATTCCCTCAGTTTGATGAAATATTTAATCAGGGCATATAGCATGCGTTTGTTTTGTCAAAAATGGCAAAGTTTCACCAAATTTGGGAATGCATGTTTAACAGCGCGTTAAGTTTTACGATATAAATAATAAATCCTAAATCCCAGGCATAAAATTCGCAATTAAATTTCATACGATTCAAAATATAAAAATGCCCTTTTTGAATCGCACATTTTCCATAAAATATGCAATAACTTGAGAAACGAAAAGCAACTCTCGATCTTGAAGCATTCCATTCACTCAACCAGAGAGTCGTCAGCAGAACCTAACGCAGTTTTCCTTGAGATACGCACAATTTTGCATACCTAAGCGGCGGATATCGTAACTGTAAGCTGTTCGGTGCATGTGAAATTCATAACTTCGTCCTAAGATACCAGGAAATCCAATAAAATCGCAACATGCGGGGCCGAGTTCACTGATAAGTAAATTTCAGGCAGCCATTTTCGAAGGAAAAACCGCGATCTGCGATTCTAATTTTTCCTCCTGCATTTTGAAAATTCTACCTGCTGACGTGGCAAATGACAAAAGAAATGACAGCGGATTTTGGAAAGCAATATATGCCACTTTTTTTTTCTTTTTTCGCGAATATTTCCATCGATTGAAACGTTGGTTCGAATGGAGCATATTCCCTATTTTGCGCTTAGATCAGGAGAAATAGAAGGTGATTGTAGGCTTAAGAATCCATTGGGGATTCCATAATCAGAATGAAGCCCGTCTCGAATCTATTGGGGTTTTTTTGCGCTTTTATTTATGCGGATTCAGCATTTTCTGAAGTTGTTTGAGATTCAAACTCTAACAAACATTTAATTTTAATAAAAGGTGTGGAAATATTTTTTAAAAAAACTGTTGGGGAAAGATAAGGATATTTCATGCACTTTTTTGAACTTCTGGAACAATCACGGTAAAAATTAATAAACTTTAAAATATAATTTGATATTAAAATTTAATTTTTGTTATTAATAAGGATCTCTAAAATTAATATTTTTTAAAACAAAATATTTATTTATATATATATATGTATATATATATATATATATATATATATATATATATATATATATATATATATATATATATATATATATATACTAAAAAATATTTAAAATAAAAAAAAACCTTTTTAAACTAAATGTAAGATTCTATTTTCTTCGTTTTAAAAAGATAATATAACTATAATTATCTAATTAATAAATAATCCTTTGAGACAAGTGTTATTTTTTTACCAGTTAAAACATTTTATTTTCTGGAATTATGCCTATTTTTAATCTAGATTAACATAAATACTCTGTAAAAAAATATATTTTCTTTTTAAATTAAATTTTTTAATGGTGCTATTTGGCTTTTCATTACCTGAAAAATATACCTAAATTAAGCATTTAATTATAGCATTTATTTATATTTATATAAGGAAAGTACATTAGCATTCAATAATTATTTTTAAAATATAAGTTTAATTATCTAATGTATAATTAACCCTTTGAGACCCGCATTATTTTTAACCAGTAGAAATATTTTATTTTCTGGAATTATGCCTATTTTTAGTCTAGATTAACATAAATTTTCAGTAAAAATATATCTTACTTTTTAAATGAAAATTTTTAATAGTGCTATTTAACTTCCTTACCTAAAATATATACCTAACTAAAATACTTAATTATAGCATTTAGTTATATTTATATAAGGAAAGTACATTTCCATTCAACAATTGCATATTTTCTATGAAGAGTATCGTTTTAAAACTTAGCAACTCCAATTCTACATGACAGTATTATTTTAAAGGAATAAAAAGTAGTTAAAATAAACTATTGCAACGTCACATGTCAGAAATAACTAATCATCATTGGGGCCTTTTTATGGTGTATTCTTTTGAAAACAGATTGAATGTACACATATTTACTCTTAATTATTTTAAGAGTTTTATATTTACTTCAACTTTGTAGAACATAAATACTCGTATAAACACTGTTAAAAATAGGCATTCAAAAATAAGTAAAATGTACACATATTTGATTAAATTCGATGCTGATCATAGCTCCGAATACATATGTTTCATTTTTGAAAAAGACATGTACTCAAAAATGAGTAGAAATGAATAAAAAGTGCAGTAGCTTGCCTACACAGGCTGCCTTCATAAATCTCTTTCAATAAATATCGAAAAATACAACCAATACTTACCGGGAATCAAACCCAGATCTACAGGCACTGTTGACCAAAGTCTTATACGTTAATCTACCAAAGCGATGTGAAGAAGTTATAAACAGGCGTAATGTTGAAAAGGTGTGCCAAAAGAATGGGAAGTAAGTTAATCGAATTGTAATAACTGAGTCTTCATTTAAGAAATCTACATCAAATAATGTGAAAACCCATCTTCTGAACAAATATTTTAAGTATACCAGGTCGCTTTGTTAAGATGGCTTGAACAGAAGCTGAGATTAGAAATATTAAATCACACTGCTTGTTACGAAAGTACGATTACTTAAATTTGAGTACGTCATCGCTCATTTATAATGCAATTGTACCAAACAAAACGAGTACGTTCAACTACTCATTTTTAAGCAATTATTTTTACTGTGAAGATAAAGCCAATTCCAGGTACGGGTTTATCAGAATAAATACTGGGTTTGAAGTACCGGAATAATAATAAATACTGTCAGAATCTCGTCAAACATATAAAAGCATTTTAAAAATGATATAAACATTGAATTTTATTTTCTAAAAAAAGGTTGTCTGCTATCCGTTTTTTCACAATTTTTTTTTAATATTTCTGAGAATATCCCTTTTATCTTAAGGGGGGATATTACCCAAAAAACTGAAAAATTCTAGATTCTTTTTATTTGCTGAAAGTATAGTTTGGAATCTTCTAAATATGCTTGAAAAATTCTAGAACTTTATGTTTTTTAATGAGTTATTTGAGATTTTATGTTGGATGATGTATTATGTTTTTCACGGAACGAAAAGTTTGTCTTTTTTTCTCTTTGTTTGGTTTTCCTTAATATGAACTTTTTCGAAAAGCTAAGTCTTTTATCATTTTTGAAGTCGCATGTTTTTATATTGTAAAATATGTATATATTATAAATTGACATGTAATTTACCCCTGTAAGTAGTATTTTTTTTTTAATTACTAAAATAAAAGAAATTTAAGTTTAATGGAAATATTTTTTGTTATTTTAAATAAATATGTATATAAAAATCAAATACATGTAGTATGCAATATTTTAATGTCAATTCTTATGTATTATATTTTGAAGAATCTTATAAAAAAATTTGATGAAAAAATATAATTATTTAAAAAAAAAACTTAACGATAAAAAATAAGTTTTAAAAAATTAAGTTTAATTTTTGAAAAAAATGCAGACAATTATGGAATTTTTGTTTGAAATATTGCTCTCCCTAAAATAAATTTAAATAATATAAATACATTCAAAAGTTTAAAATAAACCTTAACGTTAAAAAAATAAGCTTTACAAAATTAAGTTTGAATTTTGAAAAAAATACAGACAATTATGGAATTTTTGTGTGAAATATTGTTCTCTCATATAAATTTAAATAATGTAAATACATTCAAAATTTAAAAATAAAAGGTTTATAGGGTACCTTGTCAAAACTTAAAAAACTGGAGGTTCATAATCGCCCACTGTATAGGAAGACGTATGACACGTGCTTTTTACGTCACACAAATAGAATATCGAAAATGGCAGAGGAAGGTGAAATCGTAACTCCTGTTGGTCACGACACTCTTAAAAACTGAAATCGGTCTTTAGTTAGGGGTGCAAAAAGTACTTGCTTTACGGCTTCCTATACAGTGGGCACTGGTTCATACAATTGCATACACTTAACAAACGTTTTTTTACTGTGCTATGTACTGCGATTTTTTATTTGACTGAAAGGTTAATTTTTGCTTGGGAATTTCTCATGTGCAATATGTATTTTTTTTCGTTTGTGTAATTTGTTATATCACATAAATATGGAAATGTTTCAGATAAATATAAAATATAGCAATGTTTCAGATAAATATAGCAATGTTTCAGATAAATATAGCAATATTTCAGATAAATATAGCAATGTGTCAGATAAATATAGCAATATTTCAGATAAATATAGCAATGTTTCAGATACATATAGCAATGTTTCAGATAAATATAGTAATGTTTCAGATAAATATAGCAATGTTTCAGATACATATAGCAATATTTCAGATACATATAGCAATGGTTCAGATACATTTAGCAACGTTTGAGATAAATATAGCAATGTTTCAGATAAATATAGCAGTGTTTCAGATAAATATAGCAATGTTTCAGATAAATATAGTAATGTTTCAGATAAATATAGCAATGTTTCAGATACATACAGCAATATTTCAGATACATATAGCAATGTTTCAGATACATTTAGCAACGTTTGAGAAAAATATAGCAATGTTTCAGATAAATATAGCAGTGTTTCAGATACATATAGCAATGCTTCAGATACATATAGCAATGTTTCAGATACATATAGCAATGTTTCAGATAAATATAGCAATGTTTCAGATAAATATAGCAATGTTTCAGATACATATAGAAATGTTTCAGATAAATATAGCAATGTTTCAGATAAATATAGCAACGTTTCAGATAAATATAGCAATGTTTCAGTTAAATATAGCAATGTTTCAGATAAATATAGCAATGTTTCCTTTAAATAAATTAATATCAGTAAAATAGGCACACAACCGAATATCTAGAATTTTAATCCAATCGTGCGGTGGTTGAACTTTTAGTTATATGTCTTGTAAATGAAACAAAGCACTTTTCTTTTCGGAAAAAAAGGAAGGAGTAGTAGGGTAAGGTGGGTGAATTTGGGTCATGGGAAAAATTGGATTTTTTAAAATTAATTATTACATTACACATTGTTAAACTTATGTTTTAATCTCGTTGTTTCTTTAAAATTACTTAGGTTAATGAAGTAAATTTTAGCAAAAAATTATGCTTGAATTTCAGAAAATATATATAATGTTTTAAACGCAAGAAAACAAATCGTCTGCGGAAAAAATGAAAAATAGCATCAATACAGCAAAGATTCATGAATCTCTATAAACAAATATTATACTTTCAGATGTTCTATTTCGAACATAAAAAATTATAAAAAGTCGATTTTTCAAAATGATGGATTTCAGAAAAAGATTTAGAAAGTTGTAAAAAAAACTGTCCAGTAATAATCAAAGATACTAAGTTTTAAAGAGTTGATGGTTGCCTTTTATACTATTTTATTAAAGTTACTAATTTGATAAAAAAATTGTTTTACTAATTTCTTTTAAAAACGTAAAACCCAATTTGTCCCATCTTTGAACCGCGGTTAGTTGCTTTAGAAAAATAAATATTAAAAATATTTAAAAAACTCAGAATTATATAAAACTATACGATTCTGTTTCCAATAACAAAGTGAACGTGTTTATTAAACAATGGTAATTTAATTTTTTTTCCAGCATGAAATTGGAAGAGTTTTATGGTTTTCGAGTTTTATAGCCTAAATTCCTTCACCTTATCCTATCCTTTCAACAATAACGGAATCCTTTATAAGTGTGTGTAATAAACAACCTTAAAATTACTCTTTAATTTTGTTGGCTTACTCGAATCCTTCCCAGGATTTCGAATTTAAGTTCGAAATAAGTGAAACAGTCCGACTCGAGAAACGCTCCAGCCAGAAATATCCGCGAGAGTCGTTTATTAAATTTATGGTAATTTTTCACGATGACAAATTGTCTCAACTCCCTCAAAAAGCGAAACTAAATAATCTCGAATGTAGTTCCGGGAAGTCAGAGGGTGAAGCAAAAAATGAAATACAAAGTCTGCTTCGAAAATGGTCTGAGTGCATAAAAATCACCGACTTCTCTTACTTGAAAAAAAAAAGGGCGAACAAGGAAAGAGCTTTTAGCTCTTTTTTTCTATCTTGTACTGTGGAGACGAAGAAAGGTGAAGATAAAATGATTAATGTGGGATGCATCTGTTGTACACAAAGGCGGTCTTAACTCCGGGAACAAAATAAAGGAATGTTATATTGTGAGTAAACGTGAAACACGCTGTGCATATAAATTTTCTTAAAGCAGGAATAAAAGGAAAATGGCAGTCTGAGGTATTATATTGTGGGTATTTTGCAAGAATGTATGTTTATGAAACATGATTTTTTTTCGTAAGGATATAGGGTGATTTTGTGTACAATGGGAAAAGCTGATATTTTCCCATATCATTACGTTTGAACTGTGTTTAAATATATATATATATATATATATATATATATATATATATATATATATATATATATATATATATATATATATATATATATATATATATATATGTTACCGTTAAAGTATAAAATCCGTTATTTCATAGAATACCTAGTTATTCCATGAAATAACTGATCGTGTCCGTTAAAGTGTAAAACTCTCTTGTATTTCATGGTTTAACTAGTTATTTCATAGAATAACGATCTGCAGCCCGTTAAAGTGTAAAATAAATGAAATTAATGTTGGATAAATCTCATTCTGAAGCCTCTGTGGGGTATACCGTCCGTATCCCAGTACCTGAAGTTGACAGAGGAAAAGGTGATGCCAAATCTATTTTAGCTATCATCATAAAAGTAACCGAAGAAGGATTTTTCCAATTGGGCACAAGAAACGGCCGCATAAAACAATTATATTCCCGATCCCAGTTATATATATATATATATATATATATATAAAAGGGGATCTGTGGGTTTATTTTTTATACAAATGTGCAGTTAGTTTTATCCCGAGTTTAATGAAAATTTGCCAATTTGATTTTCAAAACAAAAGGATGGCCAATGTGTACGTGAGATTTTAGAGAAACCGCCCCCCTTCTCCTTCCCACCCATTAAAGCAGAAATGACTTCTTTCTGAAACCCCCAGATGGTGCCACGGTAAAGAAATCAGCCAATAAGCGTAATCTCTGCGTAAAGCTTGAGCATCTACGTGTACTTCAGCTAGTATAATATAAATGCATATTTTTAGATAGTTCAGACAAGTTAGAAATCGTCTATATAAATTTCAAAATTTTCTCATTATTAATTTGTGGTGAAAAGAAAAGGTTTTACAAAATTATCTGCAAATTATCATATGCGATTTTCCGCAAAATACTTTTTTCAATGGTTGCAAATTATATATATTTTTCAATGGGATTATTTTCAAAATTTCTTTTTTAAACAATGGAAAGTGAATTATTTTCCAAAAATCTTTATATAATATGCAAATCATATAAGGGCATAATGAATTTTAATAAGAACTAAAATAACCACGCATTTGTGCGTAATTCTTGATCACACCCCCTCAGAGAGTACACGTATTGTTCCAATCCCACACCTATTCGTGTCAAGTATTATTTAAATTAAGAAAGTTAGATAAGACACCAACAACGTCGTCTAAAGACATTTCAATAGAAAGCTTCAAATCCAAGCCAAACCATTTCAACTCAGACAAAGGCAATACACGGCCAAGAGGAAAACACTAGACTAAAATCACTCAGCGCCTTGAATAAACCTTTTCCCAAGGAACCTCTGAAATGCACGGCATTCCTTTGGCAAACTTAATTGCAAGTGTCTCGCAGGGGGCGCTTAAAGCCCTATTGTTTGGAATTGAGATGTCTACCGCAACTCTTCCATGGAGCTGTTGTGAGATAAGTTATCATTGCAGGTGGCCATGGGTTATGCCTTCCAGGGCTTTCATGTACTAGAGGAGAGGGGTGATATTAGTTTAAAGAACTTGTGGCTGTGCTTAGGATTGCAATCTGGAGGTTTTAGTAGATTTAAAATTTGAGCTCTGGTTAAGAATTTATTGAGGGGTTTTAGCTTTATTGTTGGGTTTATTGATGCATTGTTGCATTTTGTAATTTATGTGGATGATATAGACGTCCAACTCTTCTATGGAGCTGTTGTGAGATAAGTTATCATTGCAGATGGCCATGGGTTATGCCTTCCAGGGCTTTCATGTACTAGAGGAGAGGGGTGATAATAGTTTAAAGAACTTGTGGCTGTGCTTAGGATTGCAATCTGGAGGTTTTAGTAGATTTAAAATTTGAGCTCTAGTTAAGAATTTATTGAGGGGTTTTAGCATTGTTGTTGAGTTTATTGATGCATTGATGCATTTTGTAATTTATGGGAATGATATAGACGTACATTATAACTCCAGTTATCCGGATCAATTAAGACCAGAAAAAAGGTATTTAAAGGTACTTAAATATTGTTGAAAAAAGGTACTTAAATATGAGTAACTGAACATACTCGTTTTTCTTTGAGTGCAATTGCATCGTAAATGAGCGATGACATACTATGCTTTAAGCAACCGTACTTTCTAAAAATGAGCAGTGTTATTTAATATTGCTAATTTAGGATTTTGTTTAAGCCATCTTAACAAATGGACCTGACAAACTAAAAATAGTTATTCAGAAGATGGTTTTCTACATTATTGGATGTCGATTGCTTAAATGGATACTGAGCTATTACAATTCAATTATCTTACTTCTCATTCCTTTGGCACACTATTTTAACATTTATTCTGTTTATAACTTCTTTACGTCGCTCTGGTAGTACAACTGATAATGCACTGGATTGCGGTGACTGAGGATATGGGTTCGATTCCCTGTAAGTCTTGGTTGTAACGTTGGATTTTTATTGAAAGTGATTTACGAAAGCAGCCTAAGCAGGCAAGTTACTGCTCTTTTTTATTCATTTTTACTCCTTGTACTCATTTTTTAGTACATGTCTTTTTCAAAAATGAAACTTATGTATTCGGAGCTATGATAAGCATCGAATGTAATCATAAATGAATACATTTTACTTATTTTTGAATACCTATTTTTAACAGTGCAGTATTTATATATTCGGTGAATCATAATAATCATATAATGTAACCAAAAATGAATATATTTTAATTAGTTTCAAGTACATATTTTTGACAGTATTGTTTCAGTTTGCAAGGCTTTCGTTGACGACAAATTCTATTTCTAGTATAATCAACCGAAATCACATTTCACGTAAAACTTCTCTGGCCGTGCTCCGATACACCCATCTCTTTTCTTTACCCAAGGCGATTCTATCTAACAAAATATAAGTAATTGGTAGGTTTTCATAAACAACAATTTAATGACTTCCACCCCAACAGCAAACCTTCCATTAAAACAGAATCCAACTCCTTTAAATTTGCAACTACATAACCCCTATCACTTCCAACACAGATTGGATATTCAGATCCCCTTCTAAATCTTTATTTTAGCGCCCAATTAAAGGCAGTAATCAATAGACTGTGGGTTGGGAAAGGAAGTGCTTTTATTGATTGAAAGGGGTTGCGAGTAAAAAGTTCATTGAATGAAGCTAAACAAATTGAACGTGATCCCAATCAGGGACATTCTCTCAACAGGCCCCTTCCCCCCCACCATTCTTTGCTTTTCCACGGAGTAACAATCAGGTGAATGTTTACACTAGTCGGCACTTTTTCAATTTGGGGGAGTTTGGGGTCTTGTCTACAAGGGGCGGTTTCGAATGTTCGCTGCTTTCTGGGGGTGCTTTTTCTTGTTTTCCTAAGTGAGAGGGTTGCGTGTAATCTATTTTTTATATATTAATCAGTGTATAGGTCTTCCCTGTATTCTTACTGTAAGGGTGTTCAGTACCCTAAAACCGACAAATATCCGTTTTTGAGATTTTTGTTTTATATTAAAGTTTGATTTTTTATGTATTTTGATTTTTCTTGTTTTCTTAAGTGAAAGGTTTGCGTGTTATTTATTTTTTTATAAATTAATCAGTGTGTAGGTCTTCTATGTATTTTTACTGTAAGGGAACTCAGTACCCTAAAACCGGAAAATATTCGATTTTGAGATTTTTGTTTTATATAAAGTGTGATTTTTTATGTATTTTGATTTTTCTTGTTTTCCTAAGTGAGAGGGCTGCGTGTAATCTATTTTTCATAAATTAATTAGTGTATAGGTTTTCAATGTATTTTTACTGTAAGGGAACTTAGTATCCTAAAACCGGAAAATATTCGAGTTTGAGATTTTTGTTTTATATTAAAGTTTTATTTCTTATGTATTTTCATTTTTCTTGTTTTCCTAAGTGAGAGGGTTGCGTGTAATCTCTTTTTTATAAATTAATCAGTGTATGGGTTTTCAATGTATTCATACTGTAAGGGAACTTAGTATCCTAAAACCGACAAATATCCGTTTTTGAGATTTTTGTTTTATATTAAAGTTGGATCTTTTATGTATTTTCATTTTTCTTGTTTTTCTAAGTGAGAGGGTTGCGTGTAATCTATTTTTTATATATATTAATCAGTGTATAGGTCTTCCCTGTGTTCTTACTGTAAGGGAATTCAGTACCCTAAAACCGACAATTATCCGTTTTTGAGATTTTTGTTTTATATTAAAGTTGGATCTTTTATGTACTTTCATTTTTCTTGTTTTCCTAAGTGAGAGGGTTGCGTGTAAACTATTTTTTTATAAATTAATCAGTGTATAGGTTTTCAATGTATTCTTACTGTAAGTGAACTTAGTACCCTAAAACCGGAAAATATCCGATTTTGAGACTTTTGTTTTATATTAAAGTTTGATTTTATGTATTTTAATTTTTCTTGTTTTCCTAAGTGAAAGATTTGCGTGAAATTTATTTTTTTATAAATTAATCAGTGTATAGGTCTTCTATATGTTTTTACTGTAAGGTAACTCAGTACCCTAAAACCGACAAATATCCGTTTTTGAGATTTTTGTTTTATAATAAAGTTGGATCTTTTATGTATTTTCATTTTTCTTGTTTTCCTAAGTGAAAGGTTTGCGTGTAATTTATTTTTTATAAATTAATTAGTGTATAGGTATTCCCTGTATTCTTACTGTAAGGGAACTCTGTACCCTAAAACCAAAAAATATCCGATTTTGAAACTCTTGTTTTATATTAAAGTTTGATTTTTATGTATTTTAATTTTTATTGTTTTCCTAAGTGAAAGGTTTGCGTGTAATCTATTTTTTATATATTAATAGGTCTTATATATATTAATAGGTGTATAGGTCTTCCTGTATTCTTACTGTAAGGGAACTTAGTACCCTAAAACCGGAAAATATCCGATTTTGAGATTTTTGTTTTATATTAAAGTTTGATATTTTATGCATTTTGATTTTTCTTGTTTTCCTAAGTGAAAGGTTTGCGTGTAATCTATTTTTTATAAATTAATCAGTGTATAGGTATTCAATGTATTCTTACTGTAAGGGAACTTAGTCCCCTAAAACCGATAAATATTCGAGTTTGAGATTTTTGTTTTATATTAAATTTTGATTTTTTATGTATTTTGATTTTCTTGTTTCTTGTTTTCCTAAGTGAGAGGGTTGCGTGTAATTTATTTTTTTAAAAATTATCAATGAATAGGTTTGCCATGTATTCTTATTGTAAGGGAACTTAGTACCCTAAAATCGACAAATATCTGATTTTGAGATTTTTGTTTTATATTATAGTTTGATTTTTTATGTATTTTGATTTTTTTTGTTTTTTGTGTGTTTCTAAGTGTAAGGGTTGCGTGTAATTTATTTTTTTATAAATTAATCAGTGTATAGGTCTTTCATACATTCTTACTTTAACACAACTGAGTACCCTAAAACCGACAAATATCCGATTTTGAGATTTTTGTTTTATATTAATTTCTGATTTTTTATGTATTTTGATTTTTCTTGTTTTCCTAAGTGAGAGGGTTGTGTGTAATTTATGTTTTATAAATTAATCAGTGTATAGGTCTTCCATGTAATCTTACTGTGAGGTAACTTAGTACCCTAAAACCGACAAATATCCGATTTTGAGATTTTTGTTTTATATTAATTTCTGATTTTTTATGTATTTTGATTTTTCTTGTTTTCCTAAGTGAGAGGGTTGTGTGTAATTTATGTTTTATAAATTAATCAGTGTATAGGTCTTCCATGTAATCTTACTGTGAGGTAACTTAGTACCCTAAAACCGACAAATATTCGATTTTGAGATTTTTGTGTTTTATATTAAATTTTTATTTCCTATCTTTCTGTTCATGTATTAGTTTGTTTCTAGTTGTACTAATGGTTTTTAAAATTTTATTTAGAAAAATTGTAAACAAGCAATTTTGACCTAAGATTTTAACCTTTAAACTGATTTATCTCAAAACTATACATTTTGAACCTAAATTTACCTATTCTACAAAACTACTGTATAAAACAAAGCTTTTTTGCGAATTGAAGCACAGAATTTAGAGGTTAATCCGAAGTTAACATATTTTTTTTAAATTTGTGAAAAAAAAAATTATAGTGCAAAAGCTATAATTTTCTTTGAGAATTTTTTTTTTGGTAATTGATAAAACTTTAGATAAAATATTTAATCCTTTTTACTTTATAAATTATAATTACAGTTTAGTACACAAGAATCATTAAATGCTAATAAGAAGTTTTAAGCATTTAAGTTGAGTAGTTTCTAAGAAAATATACAAAAAATTTTGTTAATTGGAGTAGAAGGATCACGCAAAAGATTTGAATACGTTTCTTATTGTAATAAATGTTGGTTGATAATGGTTATGTAATAACAATTTATTGTAATAATGGTTATGTAATAAATGTTGATATTAACCCCTTCTTGGTCGGCGTCGCACGCATCACCTCCATCATTGTATTTGTTTCTAGGAGATCATACGGCCCAAACGATGAGAAAAATAAACAAACGGATTATTAGCAGGGTAGGGCAGATAGAAACCTATTTGTCAGATAATTATAATTTTAGTCTGGATTAGCAGGATAGAATAACAGATATAGGCCTACTTGGTCAGACAATTATAATCTAGAATGGATCAGCAGGATAGAAGAACAGATATAGGCCTACTTTGTCAGACAATTATAATCTAGAATGGATCAGCAGGATAGAACATATATATATATACTTGTCAGACAATTATAATTTAGAATGGATCAGCAGGATAGAACAGATATAGATATACTTGTCAGATAATTATAATTTAGAATGAATCAGCAGGATAGAACATATATAGATATACATATCAGACAATTATAATTTAGAATGGATCAGCATGATAGAACAGATATAGATCTAACTATCAGACAATTATAATTTAAAATGAATTAGCAGGATAGAACAGATATAAACCTACCAAAAAATTATTTTTTTTTATCTTGAAAATGAATGTAACGGAAATGAAAAAAAAGCACAAGAAGAGGTTATAGAAGTAAGTATTCGTTTTAAGTTCAGAAAATATGTGAATATTTTAACTAAATTGATATTTATGCAATGAAAAAGAAAGCAATGAAAAACTATTACTAGAAGGGTATTAATTTTTTAAATATAAAAGTGTGGGGTTCACTTCATCTACCCGATACTCCCGCTCAGGCGAGAGTGATCACTTTAGCCTGATCGGCAGAGTATCGGCGTAGCAAGCCGAAGTTCCTCGGTTCGAAACCGAGCCTAGCCAAGTAGTGCATAATGCAGCAGATATTAGCATCGCGCTACAATTGGTGACTTCCGGAAAGCAAGATCAACGCAACCTTCTATCAAAAAAAAAAAAACTGCAACACCGGAAAAACTGCAACACCGGAAAAAATGCAGCACAAGAAATCAGCATCAACTACGGCCCACGTGATAACACTTCACGGGCATCTCAATCATTCGTTCCTCCGTCCGACTCACTGAGAGGGGGGTACTGTGGGGTTCACTTCATCTACCCGATGCTGAGGCGAGAGTGATCACTTTAGCCTGACCGGCAGAGTATCGGCGTAGCAAGCCGAAGTTCTTCGGATCAAAACCGAGCGGTGCCAAGTAGTGCATAATGCTTCAGATATTAGCATCGCGCTACAAAAGTATCCATAACACTTTTTCAAGCACTGATTTAATAAAAATATACCCTAATATATTGTTTATTGTAAAACATTGACTATTGTTAAACATACATAATAAAATGAATGAAACAACTATAAATTTAAATTATTGTTATGTAGTAGTAAATTAATTAAATCTTTGTTCCTAAATAGTACATGTTTCTTAAATTATTAAAACATAATCTTTTATTAATAATAATAATAATACATCTAGAGTTAAATAACGTAGTTTAAAGTTGACATGGATTCAAATGTTATATTCGTTAATGTTTTCTTTTTTAAAACTATCTCGAGTTGTTTGCATTTTAGTTAATTAATTTCGCTTTTAATACGCACAAATCTGTTGAGATAACATATTTAATAAGCGAGTGTTTTTCTTTTTTCCATTGAAGATCAGTCGGATGATATGTCTGGCGCAACCACCTACATTGTATACAAAAGCGTGTTTTCCAAGGATTAAAGAAGCATGTTTACCTAGTTTTCTAGACAAAGTAAATTTGAATAATTAAGTTTTATTTTTAATCATATTAAGTTTTTTAATTATGTAAAGAATGTTATCCATGTAAAATAAAAACACACATGTTTGCGATTCGTTTGTATAGTGGCAACACTATTTTTTTTAGTTCTATCTGATTTAAAATAGGGATGTAAGCCTTTGGTGACAACGTATTTGTTAGTTAGAGAATATAGTGCAAGAATTGATACGTTTTGGCTTTAATCAGTCATTTTCTCATAATTTGCATATAAAATTAAATTCGCCGAGAAATTCTGTAATGAAAACTATCAACTAGATTAAAATCGCTCGGCCACGGTGCCAGAAAATTAATACTGTACGCATATGGTTGGAGATTAAACTTAATTTAAAGGATATATTAGTGGGATAAGATTCAATTTTTGAACACAAACGGACTATTTTACAATAAAGCCCAAAACATAAATTTTTATATTAATTTTCATATAAAATAACATTTTGTATAAACATAGAAGTAGCCAGGTAAATGAAAAGCTATGTTTGGTTTGATTAACTAACGTTGCACTAGAGCTGCATTTTGGGTTATTATCGACGGTTCGTGGGCTATTTTGAAGGATTGGTTTGGTTTGGTTAATTAACGTCGCACTAGAGCTGCACAGTGGGCTATTGGAGACGGTTCGCGGTCTATCTCGAAGGAAAGACCCTGGAACATATACACATTCATACATGCACCTCGTTATTTTAGAACCATGGTCAGATGACGAGAAAACACCTGAGCTGGCACCCAACGCCTTCAATAGACGTAGTGACTTTGGACCCCGATCAATTTCATCGTGCACCAGTCCCGTATACACGGCGTTAATATTTGCGGATGTTCTGGACGACTTTTCTAGTATTTAGTACCGAAGCTGGCAACACTCTGATCACAAGATCACTACTTTTTTACTTTTCTTTGTCAAGTCCTTCGCCTAGGATCGAACCAGGAATCTTCGGATTCTCAGCTGACGCCTTTAACCGCTCGGTCACGGAAGCTCTATCTCGACGGAAAGACCCGGGAACGATGCCTCGTAGTTTTGAACCATGAAGAAGCTATAAAGTTTCTTAATCGAAAATGCAGCAGAATAACGCGGAAGATATAAGTTTAAAAATTGGAAATAATCTTGTTTTCATTTAAAATATATAAGGGAAAAACAAGTTAAGCAAAAGCTAAGTTTTATAAACAAAGTACTTCTCTGAAAAAATCAATTAAGTGCCGACATTTGATACGAGGATTTTCCTTCGAATTTTCGTTATAAACTAATTGTTTGTCAGAAGAAAACTTAGTTTATGCAGTAACGCAATATGCGACTGCGCTGCTCCAAAATAAACAAATCCGAAACCTTCAGAGTAAAATTTGCATTTTAAGACCCTAAGAGGTGATATCTATTTTCGAATTTTTAATATAAGGAGTGAGATATTGAGAAGGTTTGTTTGTTTTTCTGCAACAAAGTAAACATTTTCTTTGCGATAAAATAAACAATAGTTTGCAGGCGCTTCAAATACATTTAAGCTTACATGCAATGCAGGAGCCAAGATATTTTAATTTGAAGAGTGTCTGAATATGTAAATTTAGTCTCGAATAAATTGGTTTAGATTTACATTGCTTTACTCGGAAGAGCGCTAGAACAACTACATTAGTGAAATGGCTACAAAACAGATGAATAGCTGAATTTGATATTTCCGATAAATAAAATTCAACACATAAACAATTTAAGAAGTTAATTATTATTTCACTTTAGAAAGTATTAAAATAAACACCTAAAGAAATTGTTTTAGATTCACATTGCTTTACGTGGAAGAGCGCTAGAACAACTACATTAGTGAAATGGCTACAAAACAGATGAATAGCTGAATTTGATATTTCCGATAAATAAAATTCAACACATAAACAATTTAAGAAGTTAATTATTATTTCACTTTAGAAAGTATTAAAATAAACACCTAAAGAAATTGTTTTAGATTCACATTGCTTTACGTGGAAGAGCGCTAGAACAACTACATTAGTGAAATGGCTACAAAACAGATGAATAGCTGAATTTGATATTTCCGATAAATAAAATTCAACACATAAACAATTTAAGAAGTTAATTATTATTTAACTTTAGAAAGTATTAAAATAAACACCTAAAGAAATTGTTTTAGATTCACATTGCTTTACGTGGAAGAGCGCTAGAACAACTACATTAGTGAAATGGCTACAAAACAGATGAATAGCTGAATTTGATATTTCCGATAAATAAAATTCAACACATAAACAATTTAAGAAGTTAATTATTATTTAACTTTAGAAAGTATTAAAATAAACACCTAAAGAAATTGTTTTAGATTCACATTGCTTTACGTGGAAGAGCGCTAGAACAACTACATTAGTGAAATGGCTACAAAACAGATGAATAGCTGAATTTGATATTTCCGATAAATAAAATTCAACACATAAACAATTTAAGAAGTTAATTATTATTTAACTTTAGAAAGTATTAAAATAAACACCTAAAGAAATTGTTTTAGATTCACATTGCTTTACGTGGAAGAGCGCTAGAACAACTACATTAGTGAAATGGCTACAAAACAGATGAATAGCTGAATTTGATATTTCCGATAAATAAAATTCAACACATAAACAATTTAAGAAGTTAATTATTATTTAACTTTAGAAAGTATTAAAATAAACACCTAAAGAAATTGTTTTAGATTCACATTGCTTTACGTGGAAGAGCGCTAGAACAACTACATTAGTGAAATGGCTACAAAACAGATGAATAGCTGAATTTGATATTTCCGATAAATAAAATTCAACACATAAACAATTTAAGAAGTTAATTATTATTTAACTTTAGAAAGTATTAAAATAAACACCTAAAGAAATTGTTTTAGATTCACATTGCTTTACGTGGAAGAGCGCTAGAACAACTACATTAGTGAAATGGCTACAAAACAGATGAATAGCTGAATTTGATATTTCCGATAAATAAAATTCAACACATAAACAATTTAAGAAGTTAATTATTATTTAACTTTAGAAAGTATTAAAATAAACACCTAAAGAAATTGTTTTAGATTCACATTGCTTTACGTGGAAGAGCGCTAGAACAACTACATTAGTGAAATGGCTACAAAACAGATGAATAGCTGAATTTGATATTTCCGATAAATAAAATTCAACACATAAACAATTTAAGAAGTTAATTATTATTTAACTTTAGAAAGTATTAAAATAAACACCTAAAGAAATTGTTTTAGATTCACATTGCTTTACGTGGAAGAGCGCTAGAACAACTACATTAGTGAAATGGCTACAAAACAGATGAATAGCTGAATTTGATATTTCCGATAAATAAAATTCAACACATAAACAATTTAAGAAGTTAATTATTATTTAACTTTAGAAAGTATTAAAATAAACACCTAAAGAAATTGTTTTAGATTCACATTGCTTTACGTGGAAGAGCGCTAGAACAACTACATTAGTGAAATGGCTACAAAACAGATGAATAGCTGAATTTGATATTTCCGATAAATAAAATTCAACACATAAACAATTTAAGAAGTTAATTATTATTTAACTTTAGAAAGTATTAAAATAAACACCTAAAGAAATTGTTTTAGATTCACATTGCTTTACGTGGAAGAGCGCTAGAACAACTACATTAGTGAAATGGCTACAAAACAGATGAATAGCTGAATTTGATATTTCCGATAAATAAAATTCAACACATAAACAATTTAAGAAGTTAATTATTATTTAACTTTAGAAAGTATTAAAATAAACACCTAAAGAAATTGTTTTAGATTCACATTGCTTTACGTGGAAGAGCGCTAGAACAACTACATTAGTGAAATGGCTACAAAACAGATGAATAGCTGAATTTGATATTTCCGATAAATAAAATTCAACACATAAACAATTTAAGAAGTTAATTATTATTTAACTTTAGAAAGTATTAAAATAAACACCTAAAGAAATTGTTTTAGATTCACATTGCTTTACGTGGAAGAGCGCTAGAACAACTACATTAGTGAAATGGCTACAAAACAGATGAATAGCTGAATTTGATATTTCCGATAAATAAAATTCAACACATAAACAATTTAAGAAGTTAATTATTATTTAACTTTAGAAAGTATTAAAATAAACACCTAAAGAAATTGTTTTAGATTCACATTGCTTTACGTGGAAGAGCGCTAGAACAACTACATTAGTGAAATGGCTACAAAACAGATGAATAGCTGAATTTGATATTTCCGATAAATAAAATTCAACACATAAACAATTTAAGAAGTTAATTATTATTTAACTTTAGAAAGTATTAAAATAAACACCTAAAGAAATTGTTTTAGATTCACATTGCTTTACGTGGAAGAGCGCTAGAACAACTACATTAGTGAAATGGCTACAAAACAGATGAATAGCTGAATTTGATATTTCCGATAAATAAAATTCAACACATAAACAATTTAAGAAGTTAATTATTATTTAACTTTAGAAAGTATTAAAATAAACACCTAAAGAAATTGTTTTAGATTCACATTGCTTTACGTGGAAGAGCGCTAGAACAACTACATTAGTGAAATGGCTACAAAACAGATGAATAGCTGAATTTGATATTTCCGATAAATAAAATTCAACACATAAACAATTTAAGAAGTTAATTATTATTTAACTTTAGAAAGTATTAAAATAAACACCTAAAGAAATTGTTTTAGATTCACATTGCTTTACGTGGAAGAGCGCTAGAACAACTACATTAGTGAAATGGCTACAAAACAGATGAATAGCTGAATTTGATATTTCCGATAAATAAAATTCAACACATAAACAATTTAAGAAGTTAATTATTATTTAACTTTAGAAAGTATTAAAATAAACACCTAAAGAAATTGTTTTAGATTCACATTGCTTTACGTGGAAGAGCGCTAGAACAACTACATTAGTGAAATGGCTACAAAACAGATGAATAGCTGAATTTGATATTTCCGATAAATAAAATTCAACACATAAACAATTTAAGAAGTTAATTATTATTTAACTTTAGAAAGTATTAAAATAAACACCTAAAGAAATTGTTTTAGATTCACATTGCTTTACGTGGAAGAGCGCTAGAACAACTACATTAGTGAAATGGCTACAAAACAGATGAAAAGCTGAAATTGATATTTTTGATAAATAAAATGCAATACACAAACAATTTTTTGAAGTTAATTGTTATTTCACTTTAAAAAGTATTCAAATAAGCACCAAGAGCATTAAAATAAATTAATATTTGAGAATTCTTAAAAGTGTTCGGTAGTGTTTTAGTAAACTCAGTACGCTGAAACCGACAAAAATTCGATTTTGAAATTTTTTATTTTATATAAAACTATGATTGTTTATCTTTACATTGATGTTTTAGTTCTGTTTCTAGTGGCGCTAGAAGTATTTTAAATTTTATTTAAAATAATTGTAAACAAGCAATTTAACCAGATATATTATTTTTTTAAACTGATTTATCTCAAAAGTATACATTTTGAACTTCAATGTACCTTTTATACAGAACTATTGTATATATAAACGATTTTTTGTTTTGCAAATTGCAAGTACAAAATTCACAGATTAATCCAAAAATAACATATTTTTTAAGTACCATAATATTTTTTATAATGCTAAAACTGTATAAAAAATATATATATTTTTAAAATTTATTTTGGTAAAACTTTTTGAAAAATATATTTAATCCTTTTTACCCTAAATTATAACTACCATTTATTAAACAAGAGTAAGTTATTAAATGCTTATAAGAAGTTTTAAGCATTTAAGTTGGTTAGTTTCCGGGAAAAGGTACATCGGCGTTCAAAATGTATAGTTTTGAGATATATCAGTTTAAAGGTGAAAATCTTTGGTAAAATCGCTTGTATACAATTCTTTTAAATAAAATTTAAAATACTTCTAGCGCAACTAGAAACAAACATATTACATCAATGGAAAGATAAGAAATGAAAGTTTAATATGAAATAAAAATCTCAAAATCAATTTGTCGGTTTCAGGGTACTGAGTTCCTTTAAACGTCCTACTTTAAGCTTTAATAAATATTTTTAGATTTTCCTAGTATGAATGTACCACGCTTGTATTTTTATTCAATTAAAAATAATTTAAAAAATACATTTCATAAAAGCATGTTTTCCAAAAAGTATTTATATAGTAGATAAAATATCTCATACCTCGTTTGTACGATAAAAAATAAACACAACTTAAAGGGAAGTTAATTGTTCATAGTTCATGTTTATTATATACTATCATAGTCCATGTTTATTTTATACTATCATAGTTAATTTATATTGTATACTACCATAGTTCATGTTTATTATATACTATCATAGTTAATTTTTATTGTATACTACCATAGATCATGTTTATTATATACTATCATAGTTCATGTTTATTGTATACTATCATAGTTTTGTTTACATTAGGATTATGGGATCAATTGAATATACTAAAGTTATAACAATTAAGTATTCTCTATACTCTAATTACAATTAATGCATCTACATTTCATGATCTTCTCAATTAATACTTTTTTAAAATTCAAATACTATCAACTGCTATATTTAATATGTATGACGAATATATAAACATGAGTGTGTTCAATGATTTCTTTTAAAAGATGCTAAGCATTCAATACAATTTCCATCGTTGATATTGATCTTAAAAACAAAGGCACAAAATATACGAAGTATCCATATATTAATCTACTTAAGAGATATAATGTCTTCAAACCTAATAATATATTTCGTTGTAATTGGAATTGTAAACAATCACACAAACGAGACAAAAACTGCATTTTCATAGAAGAGGGTAGGCATTTAAAATCTCATTATAATTACATTCGGCGCGATGTTTACCGGGGCGTCGTTTTATATTCCCATTATTTTTCAAATGAATTCCTTGGCCGAGCATAAACTTCAAACGGTTTCATTTAATCAAAACCTGCCACTATTACGAAACAAACTCCGCAAAGCGTAAATACAAATCATTAGGCAAATTGGCGGATAAATGTTATCATACTAATTTATTCGCAAGCTATCCCTCCTTCCCTCCCGAGCAGAAATCCGTTACTTTTGAGTATCAAAATACAAAAAAGAAACCACCTCTCTCATATAAAAGAAAGAAAAAGCAAAGTCTCCTCGAAATCCCCAGACAATTGACTTAAACGTATTTAATTTTAAAAGCCCGCTTTTAGCAATTACGCGAAATATGGCATAAATATGGCCGCTAAGATTCCACGGTCGAAACGAAAGTTCGATTACGAGTTCTGAATATTTATGACCCGGAGAATGCGATTGTTTTATCACGTGTCATTAGCATTTAGAAAGCGTCTTTGCCATCAAGGTGAGGCGAACATGCGACGCAAAAACAACCGTAAAAAAATATGGATGTCTCGAGAAATGTTTAATATCCAATGAAAATGGTAATTCAGTTCTCATACACTCCGATTCCATTGTCTGCGTGGAGAATTAAAAACAGCGGAAATGTTGGGATTGGATTCAAGGATTAATTTTGCGCATTCAGGAGTACTTCTCTTTAATGAATGGATATTCATAAAATAAATTTTAGCAGTCAATTTTATTGTGTGGTATTAGCCTTATAAAATTAGTTTGGAATATTTGAGTTTTATCTATTTATATTAATATATAAGATTGGCAACCCAGCAAAAAAAGTCAGCATAAAACCTTCATCAAAATGTTCAAAATGAAGGCTTTTTGAATGTTTTATAAAGGATATTGAAACAAAAAATGGCAGTTTATATGAAGTTTTTAATTTTCCTGCATAAAACCTTTAAAATATCTACATTTTCCCTTCATGATTAAAAATTGAAGGTTTTTTGCAGGTTTTTATGAAGGTTTTTTACAGTTTTTATAAAGGACATTTAAACAAAAACCTTTAATTTTATAGATCTTCAAATAAACTGCAGTTTACCTGCATAAAACCTTCAATTTCAAAATTTTGATGAAGGTTTTATGCTGACTTTTTTTGCTTGGAATGTATGATAGTTCATAACTCAAGACCTAATAAACATATTTGAATTATTTTTTTATCGATTTAATGGTTACCAAAAAGTGTGTTTTACCTAACAATATTGGAATTTTTCACTGCTAATTTTTTTTTAAATCTTAGTATATGTTATGTTAATGCAGTTGAACATCATTGTAATAGACTAATATGGGCTAAAGGCTGTCTGTTTCAATCAAAGTCTTGTTGATAACAAGTAATTCTCACAGGGATGTAATGGTAACAGGGTGCACACTGTTAAAAATTATTACGACCTTGCACCAAAATTTGGTACCCATTTGGCTGCAACCAACATTTGGTGCTTAGTTTCACCATTTTACGGTGCTACTACGGATACCATTTAGTGGTGAAACGTTGCACCAAAACTCATAACGTTGCATAAAACTCAAAATTCAAGTCTTCTTCTTATTTTAATTTCTGCAGTGCATCTGGCAACCCTCCGATCGCAAGATGACAACTTTTAAACTTTTCTTTGTCCACTGATCGGGCTCGAACTAGGAATCCTCTGATTCACAGCTGTACGCCTTTATCCACTGGGCCACGGAGGCCCTTGTTCGTCCTTGTCTTTCTTGGAGGAGATTTCACGGCTTGTTGATGTAGCGATAGAGAAAGTTTCGGTTGCAGTTAAAGAGGTTGAACCAATTTTCGGCGAAACCTCCGCTCTTTTCCGACAAAGGATTTTAAGGACCTAATACAGTGTCATTTGCTGCAGACTTCTTTTTTGCATCAGGATATGGTACATCGTTAAACTGAAATTGTTAACAGTGTAAATCACTTAAAGCATAGTAGTTAACAATAAAAAGTGTTTCTTATATATTTGATAAAAACATCCTTCAGCATTATAGGTTGAATTGGAAAATGTCTACCTATACACTGCATTAATCTTTTGAACAACAAGGTCCTCAAAATGAAAAGTCTGTGTGCGATAAAATAGAAATAAACCCAGAATTGAAAGTGTTGCCAAATAACAAAAAACTATCTCAATCTATTGGAGTTAACTATTGTGTATCAACAAGCTGGAAATACTGGGAACGCAAATGTTTCATTGACAATCGAATCAGTATTGCTAAAAATATGAAACGCTTCCAGGAAGTCAAGTTCAACTGGAGATTTGGGTTTGCAAATTAATTGTGGATTAGAAAAATTAAATATATGACCATGTTCCCAAGAGTGCTTGACCATGGAAGACTTCTTTATTTCTTGTTTAACAGTATGTGCTTGGTGCTCCTTAATACGAAATCTTAATGCTCTCTTTGTTTGACCGGTATATGACATGCCACATTGACATGAAATACTGTATATGCCCCAAAGCAAATATATTATTTCCCGCTTGTTGGCACACAATAGTTAACTCCAACCGATGGAGATAGTTTTTTGTTTTTTTTTCTTTGGCAACACTTTCAATTCTGGGTTTATTTCTATTTTATTGCCCACAGAATTGACCTTTTCTGCTGATGAAGGGAGACGTATCTCCCGAAACATATCCAGATTTGATGGATTTTTATTGCGTATTTTAACGATGTATTTGTATTTTAATATTCTTAATGCAAGTTTTTATCTTAACAAGGTCTTGGTTCATGGTGATTCCTTACATTCATTGGTTTGAAAAAATTGTTAATTTTCTGTTGGGTTTGTTTCCTGCTTCTTTCTTGAGTTTATAACTGACGGATGGACCAAGTTTGCATAATATGGAAACATAATTTCATTCGTCGATTATTCATTATATTGCAGAATAAAACTTAAATGGTCTTTAACCATAGCTTCGGATGACTCTGAAATATTTAGGGTTACAATTTTTTTAACTGTCCATTATAATAGGGTCCCATATAATGAGGTTCGACTGTATATGTTGTTTGATTTTGTTTTATAACCAATCCTTATAGTTTGGGGATCGATTTTATTTGAAAGAATTGAAGACATATTTTAAGTTTACACGAATACTTAAATACAGATCCACAAAATTTAATGAATGGATTTTCGAATTTTTATTTTTAATAATAAAAATTTATCACAGCAGTTTATATAGAAATGACATTGTATAACAACCCTTTCAAATATATATATATATATATATATATATTATAGAAGCATATCTGTAGTGTTGCAGGAAAACCGGAACGAAAATTGCAGCTAATTTTTAAATTCATATAGTACTATATCATTATATATTTTATATATGTTGCTTTGAGGAAGAGTTAAGAGCTATTTTTATAAAAATAAATAATATCCTTTAAACTTTAAAAAAAAATACATTGGAAAATTAATTAATGCCCTTATATGTACGATTTATACAATTTTTTACCCGCCATGATAACTCAAAATGGTGACATTTATATCAACAGATACATTTACTGCAACTATAATTTAACAATTCGACTAAATTGAGGAAAATTCTAAGTAAAACACACCAAACATGTTATTTAATAATATAAACATGAATAATGTAACTCAACTAATTTAATCAAATATATCTATTTTGAGGGTAATTCTTTTAACGCCTTCTAGTTTCCACTTAACGGATGTCAAAAAAACACATGGCATTTAAATTATAGATTAAATTATTCTTAGCCATAAGTAGGCTTCTAAAAGCTTTCATGGGACGTGCATTTATCTAGGAATGTCGTTTATGAAAGGTCTAATTACAGTAGCCACAGCTGGAACTGCTTTATGAATGTAAGTTTTTAGTAGATATGAAAGGCATTGGCATTCAAGCCTCGCAACTTGCAATTTGTTGCCCCGCCCTAGAATGAAATAATCATGAGATCGGGAAAAAGAATTTAAAAAAATACGAGTTCTGACAAACAATTAGCACCTATTACATAACTGAATATTTATACCAAAATGTACATGTTTTTTTACTATAACATGTAAATTAACGAATAATAAATTCGCTTTTGTTGAAAATTCACTTTAGACAAATTTGGAAGTAAAAGACAAATAATATCACACTGTAAAAAAGGTACTTAGAAATGAGTACCTGAACATAATCGTTTTTCTTTGAGTACAATTGCATGTAAATGAGCGATTACGTAATTAAATTTAAGTAATCGAACTTTCTCAAAAATGATCAGCGTGATTTAATATTGCTAATTTCGGCTTATATTCAAGCCATCTTAACAAAGAGACCTAACAAGCTTAAAATAGTTGTTTAGAAGATGGTTTTCCATATGATGTGATGTCCATTTCTTAAATGGAAACTGAGTTATTACGACTCAATTATCTTACTTCCTATTCTTTTGGCACACCTTTTTAACATTACTTTTGTTTATAACTTTTTCACGTCGCCTTGAATGCTTAACGGATAAGATTGTGGACAACGGTGATGCATACCTGGGTTCGATTTCCGGTAAGTCTAATTGTAATTTTCGATATTAATTCAAAGTGATTTATGAAGGCAGTCTATGTTGGCAAGCTACTGTCTTTTTATTCATTTGTACTCATTTATGAGTACATGTTTTTTTTTCAAAATTGAAACTTATGTATACGGAGCTATGGTAAGCATCGAATGTAATCAAAAATGAGTACGTTTTACTTATTTTTGAATACCTATTTTTAACAGTGAAAGACGTATTTTAAAAACGTTGAATGCTGGATGTATCAATATACAATGAGTTGTTAATGCAACATGTTCATATTAATAATAAGGTATTTGATAGTTTATTAGAATAAAGAGAATTTATACTGTCTATAATTTTAAGGTCAGTGATTAATTTATGAGATTTCATATTTTTAAGAATACATAATAGGCTTTTAACTCTCGAATAAAAATTATTAATATATGTAATGCCATTTGACAACACAGTGTAGAATTTGATTATAAAAATTACTTGAGGTTTTTTCCTTTTCTTTTACGGAAATAAAGACGTGTTTTAAAAACGCTGAATGCTGATGTATCAATATACAATGTGTTGTCAATGCAACGTGTTCATATTAATAATAAGGTATTTGAATGTTTATTAGAATAACGAGAATTACTACTGTCCTTAATTTTATAGTCAGTGATTAATTTATGAGATTTCATATTTTCAAGAATACATAAAGGCTTTTAACTCTCGAATAAAAATTATTAATATATGTAATGCCATTTGACAACTCCAATGAACACAGAGTGTAGAATTTGATTATAAAAATTACTTGAGGTTTTTTCCTTTTCTTTTACGGAAATACAGACGTGTTTTAAGAACGTTGAATGCTGGATGTATCAATATACAATGTGTTGTCAATGCAACGCGTTCATATTAATAATAAGGTATTTGAGTGTTTATTAGAATAGCGAGAAATACTACTGACCTTAATTTTATGGTCAGTGATTAATTTATGAGATTTCATATTTTTAAGAATACATAAAAGGCTTTTAACTTTTGAATAAAAATTATTAATATGTGCAATGCCATCTGACAACACAGTGTAGAGTTTTATTATAAAAATTACTTGGGGCTTTTTCCTTTTCTTTTACGGAAATAAAGACGTGTTTTAAAAACGTTGAATGCTGGATGTAGCAATATACAATGTGTTGTCAATGCAACGTGTTCATATCAATAATAAGGTATTTGATGGTTTATTAGAATAAAGAGAATTTATACCGTGCTTAATTTTAAGGTCAGTGATTAATTTACGAGATGTCATATTTTCAAGAATACATAAAAGGCTTTTAACTTTCGAATAAAAATTAATAATATATGTAATGCCATTTGACAACTCCAACGAACACACAGTGTAGAATTTGATTATAAAAATTACTTGAGGCTTTTTCCTTTTCTTTTACGGAAATAAAGACGTATTTTAAAAGCGTTGAATGCTAGATGTGTCAATAAGAGGAGAAAGTAAAGAAAGGAAATGTGCAGTTTCTCTTTGACTGGAGAATTGTATTTGTAAGTATATTATGAGGACGAGGGTGTGTGTGGGGGGGGGGGGGGGGATTTTCGAAATGAAATGTTTTCATTAGTTTTTATTTCTAGTTTTCGTTGAAATCTTTTCTTTAAAATCCCTTCAAGCGATGTTCAAAATAAAAGCTTTTAATATTGTAGGGTTCTGTGTAGAATGGTTTTGTTGTAAAAATTATGTCTGTAAAATTAACGCGCAAGTAAAAGTTTGTAATTAGAGATAGTATAATTGTTATATTTTGTGTTATCGGCATTATATGTTTTATTGTAACAAATGATCGAAATAATTATGAAGTTTTGTAAAAGAAAAATTAAATAATTAATGGTAATTATAAAATAAAGTAGGAAACTAATTGAATTGGTTAATACTAAAATGAGCTCAGTCTACTTAAAGTCTTCAGAACATTAAAAAAAAACTATCCTATACCTATACTTTTTAGAATATAGAAATGATTATTTTTATAATGTATATTTTCAGAGCCATAGTGAACCAAGTTCCTGCTACTGCTATTTTCTAACAGATGACATCATTATCCTCTAAATCACTGTAGGATTCAACTAGTGTTAAAAACCAAATATCCATTCTACAAGTATTTTATATGGCTTCTAAAGTTTATTTTTTCACAATTAAAACCAAGTATATTTGCGAAAAAAATCGAAAACAAATAATATGCATACAGAAAGAAAAAACACTTTCTATTAAAAAACTAAACTCAATCATTTTTAAAAACATAGAGAAAATGATTATTTAGACTGTTTCCAAAAAAATAGATCCGAGCATATAAGCCTATACCCTCCATTTTCTAATACATCTAGCCTTGTAATTTATATTTAGGTAATAACTCTCTGACGGAGAGCTGCACGACTTAAGTTGTCTATAAATTTCCAAATTTTATAGCAAAACACATCAACTTTAAATGCATACAAATATTTGATGTTGAAATATTTTTCAAATCTAAAGCGCTTGGGTGTTTCTTTGAAGCTATATTTCAAAAGAAAAAATTAAAATATATAATATACACTCAAACCTGTTTTTGTGCGGTCTTTTTTGTGTGACTTTTTTTTGTGGGGTATATGAAAATTTCAATCAAATTAGAACATAATTGATTATCTGGCTACCGAGACATATACAAGCGTCTAGTGAAACAACAGTCGTCGCAAAAACTGATCATCGACTACATGGTACCAGAAAAAAAGTAAACTCTAAACGAGTGCGAGGTAGTAGTGACGAAAGCGATTTTGAACCAAGTTCGCGTATTGTCATACTACGAAGGATAATGGTTATACGTTTTGAAAAGTGTATGTGTAAAATAAGTACATATGTAAATAAAATATTTAAAAATGTTCGCATGTGTATTTTCTAAATCAGGTTCCAAAAGGTTTGGCGGTATTCCAAGTAGCTGTCAAGCCTCGTGTCTTGATTTCGTTTAAAAAAGAAATTACTAGTTATTTCGTAAGGTTTTGAGTTATTTTCTATGTGAGACTTTTTTATGCGGTCTCTATCCACCGCTTAAAAAAAAATATTTTTTAATTGTGTTGCAAAAACTATTTTTTATAGCTACTCGTAAAATTTTGTGCGAATTTTTTTATGCGTTTTTTTATGCGGTCCCTATCTACCGCACAAAAACAGGTTTGAGTGTACATACATTCAAAATATAAAGTAAACTATTTTGTATAAAACAACTTTACAATTTTAACACTTTCCTAAACCCACAGAGGATTAAGTTTAAGGGTGCAAGATAGTCATACATTTAAATGCCCTAATTACTTAGATCTGTAGTATTTCTCTTTTACATCAAAAAAAGAAAAATGAACCAATCACAGAGTTCCCTGCTGATTAATATGACAATTCCACACTATAAAGCCGAATAACGTTATATTTAACGCTATTATATGTTTACACGGTAAAAAAAGTACTTAAAAATAAGTACCTGGACATACTTGTTTTCTTTGAGTACAATTGCATCGTAAATGACCGATGAGGTACTCAAATTTAAGTAACCTTTCTTTCTCAAAAATGAGCAGCGTGATTTAACATTGTTAATCTCAGTTTCTGATCAAGTCATCTTAACAAAGTGACCTGACAAACTTAAAATAGTTGTTCAGAAGATGGTTTTCCATATTATTTGATGTCGATTGCTTATATGGAAATTGAGTTATTACAAAACAATTATCTTGCTTCCCATTATTTGGCACACGTTTTTAACATTTCTTCAATTTATAACTTCTTTAAGCCACCCTGGTAGTTTAACGGATATGGCTCTGGACTACGGTGCCTGAAGATCTGGGTTTGATTCCAGGTAAGTGTTGATTTTAATTGTCGATATGTATTGAAAGTGATTTCTGAAGACAGCCTATGTAGGCAAGAAACTGCTGTTTTTATTTATTTTTATTCATTGTACTTATTTATGAGTACATGCCTTTTTTCAAATATGAAACTTATGTATTCGTAGCTACGATAAGCATCGAATGTACTCAAAAATAAATAAGTACATTTTACTGATTTTGAGTACCTATTTTTAACAGTCTATATTAAACTGTTTTAAAAAGTGGAGCGATTAGCATTCTATACTAAAATAGCCAGGTTTAAGCTTTAAATTGTCTATTTCAATTAAAAGATAGCGAGTTTTTCAGATTCATTTAACCTGTCGCATATTAGCTTTGATTTAAAATTTACTCATTTTGAGTACATGCCTTTTTTCAAATATGAAACTTATGTATTCGGAGCTATGATAAGCATCGAATGTACTCAAAAATAAATAAGTACATTTTACTGATTTTGAGTACCTATTTTTAACAGTCTATATTAAACTGTTTTAAAAAGTGGAGCGATTAGCATTCTATACTACAATAGCCAGGTTTAAGCTTTAAATTGTCTATTTCAATTAAAAGATAGCGAGTTTTTCAGATTCATTTAACCTGTCGCATATTAGCTTTGATTTAAAATTTACTCATTTTGAGTTTATGCCTTTTTTCAAATATGAAACTTATGTATTCGTAGCTACGATAAGCATCGAATGTACTCAAAAATAAATAAGTACATTTTACTGATTTTGAGTACCTATTTTTAACAGTCTATATTAAACTGTTTTAAAAAGTGGAGCGATTAGCATTCTATACTAAAATAGCCAGGTTTAAGCTTTAAATTGTCTATTTCAATTAAAAGATAGCGAGTTTTTCAGATACATTTAACCTGTCGCATATTAGCTTTGATTTAAAATTTACTCATTTTGAGTACATGCCTTTTTTCAAATATGAAACTTATGTATTCGGAGCTATGATAAGCATCGAGTGTACTCAAAAATAAATAAGTACATTTTACTGATTTTGAGTACCTATTTTTAACAGTCTATATTAAACTGTTTTAAAAAGTGGAGCGATTAGCATTCTATACTAAAATAGCCAGGTTTAAGCTTTAAATTGTCTATTTCAATTAAAAGATAGCGAGTTTTTCAGATTCATTTAACCTGTCGCATATTAGTTTTGATTTAAAATTTACTCATATTTAGTACATGTCTTTTTAAAAATTAAAACTTATGTTTTTTTTTGGTTTGGTTCGCACTAGAGCTGCACAGTGGGCTATTGGCGACGGTTCGGGGTCTACCTCGAAGGAAAGACCCGGGAACACATACACATTCACACACACACTCATTCATACCTGCACCTCGTCATTTTAGAACCATGGTAAGATGACAAGGAAACATCTGAACTGGCACCCAACGCCATCAATAGACGTCGGGACTTTGGACCCCGATCAGATTTATCGTACACCAGTCCCGTATACACGCCGTTAATTTTTGTGGATGTTCTGGACGACTTTTCTAGTATTTCGTAGCCGAGCTGGCAACCCTCCGATCACAAGATAACTACTTTTTACTTTTCTTTGTCAAGTCCATCACCTGGCATCGAACCGGGAACCTTCGTATTCCTAGCTGACGCCCTTAACCGCTCGGCCACGGAGGCCTCAAAACTTATGTATTCGTAGCCATGATATGTATCAAATGCACCCAAAAATGTGTACATTTCACTTCTTTTAGAGTACCTATTTTTAACTGTGTACCTTTAAGAAAAACTTGATGCTCAAAATATTCCCTCAAATTTATTACCCAGATAAAAGCCCAGAAGAAATGATTTAAAAGGTAAACTAAGAGAGAGAGAGAGAGACTTAATAGCTCCAGCAGGAGCTAGTCACGAAACATGATGTAACGATTTTCGATTTTTTTTGTGCTTTCCCTTTCTTGTTGAAGCATACAAAAAGAGGGTTTTCGAGGGCCAGTGAAAAAGAATTACATGTCTTAGATTCCGAGATAGGGGGCATACATTCTATTGATTCACTTTGAGTGTAGGAGTAAAATTATTTTTCTCCTATTCTTTTCATTTCTGTTTGGGTATTCAATATTTTATGTGTAGGATCGTTATCGGCCAATAGCATAAGAAATTAAGTTTGACTTGTATTAATGGAAGCAGGCTGTCCAGTTTGTTTCGTTGAATGTTTTGTTGTTAGGAAGGTAGTTGA
The DNA here is from genome assembly GCA_963932185.1 of Troglohyphantes excavatus. Taxonomy (NCBI): domain Eukaryota; kingdom Metazoa; phylum Arthropoda; class Arachnida; order Araneae; family Linyphiidae; genus Troglohyphantes; species Troglohyphantes excavatus. The sequence continues at coordinate 11,037,466 of OZ010676.1, read as the reverse complement.
TGTATTTAAGGAAATGATATGTGGGAGAATTGATCGGTGAAATTTGCATCGATAGTATTGTTTTGTCGTCGATCGAAATTGAGTGGGTCGTAAAGAGAACAATCAAACATGTGTTGTTATTAGTTAAACAACAAAGTATGTTATTTTGTTTGATTGATTGAATTAACGTCACACTAGAGTTTCACAATAAGCTATTGGCGACGGTTCGGGATCTATATCGAAGGTTTTTTGGTTTGGTTACTTAGCGTCGCACTAGAGCTGTACAGTGGGCTATTGGCGACGGTTCGGGGTCTATCTCGAAGAAAAGACCCGTTAACACATGCACATTTACACACACATTCATACATGCACCTCGTTATTTTAGAACCATGGTCAGATGACGAGGAAACAGCTGAACTGGCACCTAACGCCTTCAATAGACGTCGGGACTTTGGACCCTGATCAGATTTATCGTGCACCAGTCCCGTATACACGCCGTTAATTTTTGCGGATGTTCTAGACGACTTTTCTAGTATTTTTGTAGCGAAGCCGGCAACCCTCCAATCACAAGATCACTACTTTTTTACTTTTCTTTGGTTTTTTGGTTTTGGTTAATTAACGTCTCACTAGAGCTGCACAGTTGGCTATAGGCGACGGTTTGGGGCCTATCTCGAAGGAAAGACCCGGGAACGATGTCTCATATTTTTGAATCATGGTCAAATGACGAGGACAACACCTGAGCTGGTACCCAACGCCTTCAATAGACGTCGGGACGTTGGACCCCGATCAGATTTATCGTGCACCAGTCCCGTATACACGCCGTTATTTTTTGTGGATGTTCTGGACGACATTCTAGTATTTTGGTAGCGAAGTTGGCAACCATCCAATCGCAATATCACTACTTTTTACTATTCTTTAGTCTAGTCCATCCAAAAAACCAAAACTGAAGTTCGCCGGCACTATAACATCTTGATCTAACTTCAATAAAGGGCCCCGGTAGCCTTAAGGATCCGCTAGAAAAGAGCTCTAACCTAACTGAGTGAAAAGCCTCCGTGGCCGAGTGGATAAAGGCGTCAGATGGGAATGAAAGGGTTCCTGGTTCGTTTCTGTGCGACGGACTTGACTAAGAAAAGTAAAAAAGTAGTGATCTTGTGATTGGAGGGTTGCCAACGTCACTACAAATATTGGAATGTCGTCCAGAACATCTACAAAAATTATCGGTGTGTATACGGGACTGGTGCACGATAAACCTGATCGGGGTTCAAAGTTCTGACGTCTATTGAAGGCGTTGGGTGCCAGTTCAGGTGTTTCCTCGTTATCTGACCAAGGTTCAAAAATACGAGGGATCGTTTCCGGGTCTTTCCTTTGAGATATGCCCCGAACCGTCGTCAATAGCCCAATGTACAGCTCTAATGCGACGTTAATTAACAAAACAAAACCAACCAAACCCGACTGAGTGAACTCGATAAAAGTAGTCAAAAAGTAATGTAGTGAACTTGTGATAGGAGGGTCGTCAGATTTCCTTTAAAATACTAAAAATAATAAAATATCCAATAATATATACGGGCTGGTGCACGTTAAATATGATAGGGGTCCAATGTCCTGAAGCCTATTTAGGTTACTTCGGTACACCGGAGCTGTCAATAACACCGGAGCTGACATCCTAAGCAAACTGACAGGTTTGAAGAAATTAAATCATGGCAGATTTAACGTGCACCATTACTCTATATACGGCGGATATTTTTTGCGGGTGATGAGGAACAAAACTGGAAATTACTACACTGTCCTAGGCGATATTCGAACTCCCAACCCATTGATTATGATCCCAATACTTTACCGTTGGTTATATGCTACTTTAGAAAATATTATGAAATTTTTTTTTAAAAATAAATAATTCATCATTATGTGGCTTATTATTTTATCACAATATAACAACCTCCTCTTATTCAGTTTTCTCTATATTATAACGCTGAAAAGTATTTAAAAGTTATGAACAAATTCTAATCTTTATATTTCGTGGCATATGCATAAGAATTTCTATTAGATTTACGTTATATTTATCATAAGACAAAATTAGAACATGGTTTCTTTACTATGTTACCTGCGAGTTCTGGGTAAAGTGGGGTAAGTGCAACCGTTTTTCTTAACTGACAATGTGAGATAACTGTTAAATACAGAAATAAAACTCAGCAGGCATCATTTAAAATTATTTACGTTTTTATAATATTTTAATTAACATAAAATAAACAAAATTTTTAGCGGGGTTAGTTATTCTTCAGTTTGGTTTAAAAAAAAAAATGTGTTTATTTTACATTGATTAACACATAATAAAATAACAAAAGGTTGGGAGGTGACAAATACCGTGGAATTTCCCAATATTGTCATCACCATTAATAAGAAGACATCCTAGTTTTCAGATCATATAAAAGTTGAGCTTGCCATGGCTGCACTGTCCCCAACTACCGTGGTTGCACCACTGAACTCTAACTTAACATCTGGAAGGCTTAAAACTTGTTTTCTCTATGGGTGCGATGAAGCCAAAGCGGAAGCAGCCAAACTGTGCCCCAATTTGTTTTAGTGATTTACAGCTGTTTTTAACACCATAGCATTGTAGGAATATCTGATGTATATAAATATTATATTTTCTTCTTATTGAATTAATTTTTATATTACCAAACAAATAATTTTTTATATTTCTTTTTAACCACTTCAACTTTGACTTGCAAATGACTTTCTATTTTAATAGCAGATTACATTTAAAATGGGTAGCAAAAGAAAATAGAAAAAAACCTCAGCCAAAAGCAATACATGTCGGCTAATATGAAAAATATACGAAATATTGCCATATTGATGAAGGTGGGGTACAATTGTTACTCCTTCAATTAGCTTCAAGTTAACAAATTGTCTTGCCCAATCCAGAAGTTATAGTTGGAGATAAGTTGGTTGCACTTGCCCCTCCTTTAAAAATGACGGGACAAGTGTAACCACGGCTGCTAAGGCTAAACCATTAGTTCTAAAATATATTGTTCAAAAATACACATTAAATTTGATCAGAATACAAAGTTTTATATTCTAGGTAGCAAAATAAAAATATAAAAAAATTACAAATATTCATGACCGAAGCTCTAAAATGTAAGCATATTCTGTAATGGAAAACAACCATTTTGAAGATAGAAATAACCCAACTTTTTGGTGAACAACAAAAAAGCATATTCCAAAATTATATACCCATTGTTTTTTCTACAAAAATACACTGTTAAAAATTTCAGTTCAAATATATACCATATATTGGTGCAAAACAGAGGTCTGCAGCAAATTACACCATATTATGGCGAAATATGGGTTAAACCAAAAATACTTTATCGGAAAAAAGCGGAAGTTTCACCGGGTTCAATCTCTTTAACTGCAACCGAAATTTTCGCTGTCGCTACATCAACAAGCCGAGAAATCACTTTCAAGAAAGACAACGGCGAACAAGTGCCTCCGTGGCCTAGTGGATAAAGGCCTTCACTTATAAGTCAGAGGATTCCTAGTTCTCACTTGACAAAGGAAATGAAATATTCATGATCTTGCGATCGGAAATTTGCTCCGCTACAAAAATACTAATACTAAAAAAAACTTGAATTTTGAGTTTTATGCAATGTTATGAGTTTTGGTGCAACGTTTCACTACTAAATGGAATCCGCGGTAGCACCGTAAAATGGTGAAACTAAGGGCCAAATGTTGTTTAAAGTTTAATGGGTACCAAATTTAGGTGCAAGGTCGTAATAATGTTTAACAGTGTATCACTGTTATGGAAAAAAATAACCAGGTGTGGCCACATTTTCCCCATGGTTTCACTTATCCCACTTCACCCTACCTAAAAACATATCGTGACGTTTTGATACAGGTAATCAGCATCGAATACTAATATTCTTGTCCCACCCTTTAAGGAATGACGTTTATCATGAAAAACTCCGCAATATACAGAAAGAACGAAACCTTGTATAGCAATAACAGTGTCGTCTGAAAAAGAAAATTGGCTAAATTCCTCCTTTTTATTTTGGACGTTTCCTACTTACGTGCCTTGAATAACAAAGCGATCAAGACAAAGTAATGACTAGAGTATAAAAAAAGTAAAAAAAGAGGAAGGATTGGGATCAGTGCTTTGATTAAAAACGAAAGTTTCTTTTAGAAAAGAAGCTTGGTACGATTGATTTGGATGGTTGTTTGAAATATTTTCACTGTAGAAGTCAAATAAACAAAATTTAAAACTTCAAATGTTTGATAAAAGCCTATATTTAAAATTTAAGATTTTTAATATTTCAACTTGGAACCACTTGCTTCCTTAACTACAAAGTTAAAAATAGGTACTAAACAAAAAGTGAAATATACTCATTAATGAGTACATTCGATGCTTATCACAGCTCCGAATGCATCAGTTTCATTTTTAAAAAATAAATGTACAAAAATCTGAGTACATTGAGTAAAAATGAATAAAAAGAGCAGTCGCTTGTTTACATAAATTCCTTTATAAATCATTACTTTAGGCACTTTCAATTAAATATTAACAATTATATACAAGACACCAGGAATCGAACCCAGATAATCAGACTCCGCAGGCCAGTGCCTTTTCCGTTGTACTACCAGGCTGAGGTGAAGAATATAAACAATAGAAATATTCGAAAGATGTTCCACAAGAATGGGAAGTAAGACAGTTGAGTTGTAATAACTCAGTTTCCATTTAAGAAATCGATATCTAATAATGTGGAAAACCCTCTTCTGAACAACCATTTTAAGTTTATCACGTCGCTTTGTTAAGATGGCTTGAACAAAAGCTGAGATCTGAGACATTATAGACAGTATAAATTCTCTTTATTCTAATAAACTATCAAATACCTTATTATTAATATGAACATGTTGCATTAACAACTTATTGTATATTGATACATCCAGCATTCAACGTTTTTAAAATACGTATTTCACTGTTAAAAATAGGTATTCAAAAATAGGTAAAACGTACTCATTTTTGATTACATTCGATGCTTACCATAGCTCCGCATACATAAGTTTCAATTTTGAAAAAAAAAGTGTACTCATAAATGAGTACAAATGAATAAAAGACAGTAGCTTGCCTACATAGACTGCCTTCATAAATCACTTTGAATTAATATCGAAAATTACAATTAGACTTACCGGAAATCGAACCCAGGTATGCATCACAGTTGTCCACAATCTTATCCGTTAAGCATTCAAGGCGACGTGAAAAAGTTATAAACAAAAGTAATGTTAAAAAGGTGTGCCAAAAGAATAGGAAGTAAGATAATTGAGTCGTAATAATTCAGTTTCCATTTAAGAAATCGACATCACATCATATGGAAAACCATCTTCTAAACAACTATTTTAAGCTTGTTAGGTCTCTTTGTTAAGATGGCTTGAACAGAAGCCGAAATTAGCATTATTAAATCACAATGCTCATTTTTAAGCAAGTACGATTACTTAAATTTGAGTACGTCATAGGTCATTTACATTGCAATTGTACTCAAAGAGAAACGAGTATGTTCGGGTACTCATTTCTAAGTACCTTTTTTAACAGTGTGATATTATTTGTCTTTAACTTTCAAATTTGTCTAAACCTGAGGTTAGCAATATTAAATCACACTGCTCATTCTGGAGCAAGTACGATTACTTAAATTTGAGTACGTCATAGCTCATTTACATTGCAATTGTACTCAAAGAGAAACGAGTATGTTCAGGTACTCATTTCTAAGTACCTTTTTTAACAGTGTGATATTATTTGTCTTTAACTTTCAAATTTGTCTAAACCTGAGGTTAGCAATATTAAATCACACTGCTCATTCTGGAGCAAGTACGATTACTTAAATTTGAGTACGTCATAGGTCATTTACAGTGCAATTGTACTCAAAGAGAAACGAGTATGTTCATTTACTCATTTCTAAGTACCTTTTTTTACAGTGTGATATTATTTGTCTTTAACTTTCAAATTTGTCGAAACCTGAGGTTAGCAATATTAAATCACACTGCTCATTCTGGAGCAAGTACGATTACTTAAATTTGAGTACGTCATAGCTCATTTACAGTGCAATTGTACTCAAAGAGAAACGAGTATGTTCATGTACTCATTTCTAAGTACCTTTTTTTACAGTGTGATATTATTTGTCTTTAACTTTCAAATTTGTCTAAACCTGAGGTTAGCAATATTAAATCACACTGCTCATTCTGGAGCAAGTACGATTATTTAAATTTGAGTACGTCATAGGTCATTTACAGTGCAATTGTACTCAAAGAGAAACGAGTATGTTCATTTACTCATTTCTAAGTACCTTTTTTTACAGTGTGATATTATTTGTCTTTAACTTTCAAATTTGTCTAAACCTGAGGATAGCAATATTAAATCACACTGCTCATTCTGGAGCAAGTACGATTACTTAAATTTGAGTACGTCATAGCTCATTTACATTGCAATTGTACTCAAAGAGAAACGAGTATGTTCAGGTACTCATTTCTAAGTACCTTTTTTAACAGTGTGATATTATTTGTCTTTAACTTTCAAATTTGTCTAAACCTGAGGTTAGCAATATTAAATCACACTGCTCATTCTGGAGCAAGTACGATTACTTAAATTTGAGTACGTCATAGGTCATTTACAGTGCAATTGTACTCAAAGAGAAACGAGTATGTTCATTTACTCATTTCTAAGTACCTTTTTTTACAGTGTGATATTATTTGTCTTTAACTTTCAAATTTGTCGAAACCTGAGGTTAGCAATATTAAATCACACTGCTCATTCTGGAGCAAGTACGATTACTTAAATTTGAGTACGTCATAGCTCATTTACAGTGCAATTGTACTCAAAGAGAAACGAGTATGTTCATGTACTCATTTCTAAGTACCTTTTTTTACAGTGTGATATTATTTGTCTTTAACTTTCAAATTTGTCTAAACCTGAGGTTAGCAATATTAAATCACACTGCTCATTCTGGAGCAAGTACGATTACTTAAATTTGAGTACGTCATAGGTCATTTACAGTGCAATTGTACTCAAAGAGAAACGAGTATGTTCATTTACTCATTTCTAAGTACCTTTTTTTACAGTGTGATATTATTTGTCTTTAACTTTCAAATTTGTCTAAACCTGAGGATAGCAATATTAAATCACACTGCTCATTCTGGAGCAAGTACGATTACTTAAATTTGAGTACGTCATAGCTCATTTACATTGCAATTGTACTCAAAGAGAAACGAGTATGTTCAAGTACTTAATTTTAAGTACCTTTTTTTTACAGTGTGTATGAAAATTTTCTTTACAACGTTAACACGCAATAAAAATTAAAGGAAATAAAATAGGTTTGTTATGTTGCTTGTACATGTAACAACAACATGTAACAACAGATAACAACACATTTTTTTTAAAAAAAGTTTTTTTTTAAATGCGTAGAAATAAACTTTACAACTATTAGTTATTTCAAAAATCCTTTAAGGATATTATTTAAAACTTTCGGTAAACCAAGAAAAAACTTCGTGTTTTGCTATTGCATGTACATAAACATAACTTAGCTATCTTATTTTTTCTTGATTTTATTGTGTACCAAAGTTGTAAAGATAATTCTTAAACACCCTGTATTTAGATACCACGTCTACGTCACAAATGGTAACCAATAGGAGAATTAAAATAATGCATCAAACAACACAAAAAAAGTCAAACCTCATTTGTTAATATGCACACTGTAAATAAAATGTGCTTAAAAATGGGTTCATAGACGTACTCGTTTTGCTTTGAGTACAATTGCATCGTAAATGAACGATGACGTACACAAATTTAAGGAATCGTACTTTCACTAAAATGAGCACTGTGATTTAATATTGCTGATATCACAGCTTCTGTCCAAGCCAGCTTAACAAAGCGACCTGGCAAACTTAAAAAATATTTGTGCTGAAGATGGTTTTTCGAAATCTTTGATGTCGTTTGCTTAAATGGAAACTGAGTTATTACAACTCAATTATTTTACTTCCCATTCTTTTACCACGCCTTTTTACATTACTGCTGTTTATAACTCTAGTAGTACGACGGATATGCCTTTGGGCTTCGGTGCGGACGACATCAGGTAGACGGTTTAGGTTCGATTCCCGGTAAGTCTTGGCTGTAATTGTTGAAAGTTATTGAAAGTGATTTATGATGGCCGCCTATGTAGGTAAGCAACTGCTCCTTTTATTCATTTTACTCATATTTGAGTAAATGTCCTTTTCAAAAATGAAACATGTATTCGGAGCTATGATAAGAATCGAATGTATTCAAAAATTAGTACATTTTACTTATTTTTAAGTACTTAATTTTAACAGTGCACTCACAATAAAGTAACACGTCAATAAATATAACTATATAAAATTAAGAATAAGTCATTGATATATAATGTATTTTTCTAACTATTCGCCTTTTGATGTCTATTTCGAAATGAACTATTACATTTATTGTTATGTATTTAATCAAATATAATTATCCTTCATTTGACCTTTTTATATCATTTTACTAATATATAAATATTAATATATGACTGACATACACACAATTAATTTTTACATTTCTAAAAGAAAATGTAGAATCTGCATTTGACTTGTTTTGAACTTAGAATTTTAGACTAAACAAAAATTATTTTCGTATGGCATCTTTACTAAGACTATTTTTTTATCTTCAGTGTTTTCAGGTGCAGACAGTTTTCCAAAGCAATTATATTGATTGAGGTTAAAATAGAACTGGTCATCAATTTGGCCATAAAAGATTATTTTCGAAAGCTGTTTTATTTCGGTAATATATATCATGGGTTGCAAATAGATTTTCATATAATATAAGTCGAGTATTGAATGTATACAATAAAGGTTTCTTATTTGTTCTATTCATCATTAAAAAAATATGGCAGAAAATACAAAATAAAATAACGAAGGACTCAAACAAAAAATTCCGAAGGATATTTTTTGCTTAGCAAACAAAGAATAGATTTGAAGCTTGTTCTGAGAGTAAATCTCTTCTTTCCCCGTGATACGTTTATGACAAAAATATTTCTGTAATCAATTACACACTGTAAAAACAAGGTACTTAAAAATGAGTACCTCAACATACTGGTTTTTCTTTGAGTACAATTGCATCGTAAATAAGGAATGGCGTACTCAAATTTCGTGCTTTCTCGCATCGTACTTTCTCAAAAATAAAAGTGTGTAAAAATGAGCAGTGTCATTTAATATTGCGAATCTCAACTTATGTTCAAGCCATTCTAACAAAGCGAATTTTGATTTAACCTAGATCAACCAATTTAAGGATTTTTGGTTCAACCTAGATTGCACCATGATATGGTGTAAGTTTCTGCAGAGCATCAAGATATGGTGCAACGTTGAACTGAAATTGTTAACAGTGTACTGTTGGTCAGAGTGCTGCAGCTGTGATGTCAGGAGACGTATCACGGTCGTCATTAAGACTCACGCCAATCCGGAGTCAGTGAAAAATTATATAAACAACTCTTTCGGTTTTTTCAATAGGTATGTAAATTTTTATACTTATGTATTTTTATAATTATTTTTATTTTTATACTTTTTATACTTATGTATTTTTATAATTATTTTTATTTTTATACTTTTTATACTTATGTATTTTTATAATTATTTTTATTTTTATACTTTTTATACTTATTTTTATACTTATGCCTTAACAGATTCTGAATTTTTTTATCTTCGTCAGCAATTATGATTTATCCTACTTGAGTGTTCTTTTGATTGTTTTTTAAGTGATTACATTAATCTTTTTCATCAAGAATGAAACTTGGAGTTTCATTTGTAACGAAAACTTAACGAAGAAGCAAGTTTACAGAAAACACATGAGGAAGATTTACACATTGTGCGGCCATTTGGAAAAGCAGGGCCTAGAAAAGAAAGTAATAAAGGTAGGGATAAGGTACAATCTGCTTTTCTTACAGACACTCCTGTAAGAAATGCTTTGACAGAACAACAGAATAAGTCAAAAGAGAATAATTAATCCAACCACTCTTACGTACTTCTCCTATCCTCCTGGGAAGTGTTTTATCGTACTTACCCTACTCTTCCCCTATTCTCCTGGGAAGTGTTTTATCGTACTTACCCTACTCTTCCCCTATCCTCCTGGGAAGTGTTTTATCGTACTTACCCTACTCTTCCCCTATCCTCCTGGAAAGTGTTTTACCATACTTACCCTACTCTTCTACTATCCTCCTGGGAAGTGTTTTATCGTACTTACCCTACTCCTCCTGGGAAGTGTTTTACGGAGTCGCTGCTAAGTACAAGCACCGTGCAAAAACCGATTTGTGACTAACTTAATGTTGTTGCTAATAAACTAAAACTATACTTTGCTATGATATAGAACAAAAATATATAAACTAGTATTATGCATTTTGAAACTTTTACGCGTTTTAAGTTCTAAATATTACAAAGTTCTAAATAAATATTTTCCTTGTAAAAGTTAGAGATAGTGTAGCAGACCGATGACAATATGGTGTGCTCTTCTGCCGTTGTAGACACACTGCAATGTCTGAAAAGTCCCTGCGTACTCTTAGCCGACTGCGATCTATTACCTTCCCTTACTCTATGTATTTAATATAATTTAAAGATTAAAAAAAATATCTTAATTATAATTAATAATAATATTCCAAACATATTAAACAAAGAAAATTGGTGGATAATTAAAAAAAATTGCTATGAAAGTTTCACATTTAATGGTGTTTCATTTCTTTACATCAAAGAAAAAAAACATATTGATTTTTTAATTATATATCGAAAATTTCCAAATGTTCAATGATTTTTAATGTTAAATAAACGGTTTTCAGCTTAATTTCTTATTGATTCAAGTTTTGAATTTTATATTTAACATTGTAAGCTTTGAAATTTTTTCCAAAATCCCATACAACGCTAGTACAATTCGCCTAAGTTCTAAAATCTTCAAGTTATCCATTTATTTTGTAGATATAATGTCCTACAAATCAAGGAATATAATATTACCTCCAGAGCTGAAACCGAACAATTTTAAAACCCCGGACACTGAAAAGAATACTCTCCAACATTTAGCAGAAACCCCCTTGAGGAGAATTCAATAAAAAACTGGCAAAAACTTTCCACGACGATGATTTAAAATGTAATAGAATTGAGACATTTAACGGTTTAAGGATAGTCTTTCCTGCAAAACCCCTCATATGTTTTCAAAAGCACAGTAATAGAAAAACTTGGAACTATCATTACAAACCAAATCCATGGGATTCTTGTCACTCGTTATACGATTCCTTCCCATCCCAAACATTTCCTTTTCTTGAGCCGAACGTGTTCAGATTTCAGAAGTATGACATCAGTCACAGGATGTAATTAAATATAACACTTTCTTTGAACTCTCTGAGGAACTGGGAGTCAGTACATGTTTTCCAAGTTCATAGCAAGAAACGAAACGTTTTTCCGGTCCTGTGTCGTGTATCTAATAAAAGATCGAATACAATTCGGTTTCGTGTCACGGAGTCTGCTTTTGTTCGTATCGCGGGGCCCAATGTATCACGTATACACTTATAGAAATTTAGAAAGTCGTGTAGAATTTCCACCGGTAACGAAATTTGGGAGTCGGGCGATTAGGACAGGATATTTTAGACAACGAGGCTAATTCGTGTATCTGTTTGTGAAATGCCTCGTTTGTGAAAGTTGTCGTTTTCTGTTCCGAGTTTATGGAATTAGATAACTTGAAATGGGATTGAGTTTCAGATGTACTTGATGATAAAAAAGCGTGAAAACTATTGATGTAATCTCTGAAACTCAAACTATTAAATTTATTGATTACTTTAACTTTTGTTCGTATCGCGTTATGACTAGCAATTAATCTGTATAAGTAAAATATAAATTAATAAATTATTATATATATGGGATATAATAATAATTTAGGAGTCGGACGATTAGGACAGGATATGTTAGACAACGAGGTTAATTCGTGTATTTGTTTGTGAAATGCCTCGTTTGTGAAAGCTGTCGTTTTCTGTTTCGAGTTTATGGAATTAGATTACTTGACATGGAATTGAGTTTCAGATGTACTTGATGATAAACAAGTGTGAAAACTATTGAGGTAATCTCTGAGACTTAAACTATTAAATTTATTGATTATTATAACTTTTGTTTGTATCGCGTTATGACTAGCATTATGACTAGTAATTAATCTATATACGTAAAATAAGTAATAAACTATTATATATATGATATAATATTAATTTAAGAGGCGGGCGATTAGGACAGGATATTTTAGACAACGAGGCTAATACGTGTATTTGTTTGTGAAAGTTGCCTTTTTTTTTTCGAGTTTATGAAATTAGATATCTTGAAAGGGAATCGAGTTTCAGATGTACTTGATGATAAACAAGCGTGAAAACTATTGATGTAATCTCTGAGACTCAAACTATTAAATTTATTGATTACTGTAACTTTTGTTCGTATCGCGTTATGACTAGCAATTAATCTATATAAGTAAAATATAAAGTAAAAACTTATGATATATATTGATATAATAATAATAATTTAGAAGTCGGGCGACTAGGAAAGGATATTTTAGACAACGAGGCTAATTCGTGTATTTGTTTGTGAAATGCCTCGTTTGTGAAAGTTGTCGTTTTTTTCGAGTTCATGAAATTATATATCTTGAAATGGAATCGAGTTTCAGATGTTCTTGATGATAAACAACCGTGGAAACTATTGAGGTAATCTCTGAGACTCAAACTATTAAAGTTATTGATTACTATACTATGACTAACACCTAATACGACTAGCACTATGACTAGTAATTAATCTATGTGGGTTAAATATAAAGTAATATACTATGGTATATATGATATACAAATATAAAAATAAAATAATATAAGTTAATATAAAAATATAATAATATAAACGTGAAAACTAGTGCCTAATGAGTGCCTCTGTGAGACTCAAACTATTAAAGTGTATTGATTAATATAATATGACTAGCACCTACTACTACTAGCACTATGAATAGAAATTCATCTATATGAGTAAAATATAAAGTAAAATATTATGATATATATGATATAATAATAATACATAAATAAAATAATATATGAGCCATCTAGTTTCAAAACCAGATATATCCATTTTCATAAATTTTACAGGATATGTCAAAAACGATTGACAGCCACATAACTTTAAATATAAACCTATGACTTTGAATGCATTTTTAGACTGGATTTATACACTTGTGGAGGTCACTTCTTATACCTGATACTCCCAATTAGTCATGAGTGATAACTTTAGCCTGACAGGTAGAGTATCGGCGTAGCAAGCAGAAGTTCCTCGGTTCGATACCGAGTGGCAGACAAAAAATGCATAGCGCTGCACACTTTTGTTCAATACCGATTTGCAATGTGATGCAGCGCATTGAGAATTTGTAAAAAATATAAAAATTTCGTGTTTGCAAAAAATGTGGATCTTTCTGGTTTGAAACTAGACGACTCATGTATGATGCTATTTTATATACCAATTTTAATTAATTCCCTTTCTATCTCATAAATCGGTTCAAACTTTCTGTTCTATACTGGTGGAATTTGAATTTACATATCCCTGAAGATACCCATACTTCAAACCAGTACTTTTTAGACTACACTCAAACCTGTGTTTGTGCGGTCTTTTTTTGTGCGATTTTTTTGTGTGGTATATGAAAATGTCAATCAAATTGGAGCATAATTGATTATCTGGATACCTAGACATATACCAGCGCCTAGTGAAACAACAGTCATCGCAAAAACTGATCACTGACTACATGGTAACTGAAAAAAAGTCAACTCTAAACGAGTGCGAGGTAGTATCTTCAAGTGACGAAAGCGATTTTGAACCAGTTTACCACAAGAAAGTTCGCGTATTGTCAGACTACGAAGGATAATGGTTATACGTTTTGAAATGTTTTGTATGTGTAAAATAAGTACATATGTAATTAAAATATTTAAAAATGTTCGCATGTGTATTTTCTAAATCAGATTCCAAAAGGTTTGGCGAGATACCAAGTAGCTTTCTAGCCTCGTGTCTTGATTTCGTTTAAAAAAGCAATTCCTAGTTATTTCGTAAGGTTTTGAGTTATTTTCTATGTGAGACTTTTTTATGCGGTCAGTATTCACCGCATAAAAAAATTAATTGTGTTGCGAAAACTATTTTTTATAGCTACTCGTGAAGTTTAGTGCGATTTTTTATGCGTTTTTTTATGCGGTCTCTATCCACCGCACACAAACAGGTTTGAATGTATTTGAAATTACAAGCATTCGAATAAGAGTCAATATATTAAATAAAAAGGCTTTAGTGCGCATAAAGGCTGAGTAGATAACAATGGATATTTCCTATTTTCGTCAAAATTTCTCACTTCAGGGGCCCTAGCATCATCTCGGTGGCATCTCGAGATGTCACGACTTTCCTTTGGAATCGAAAGGTCACGTGATATTTCCTTTGATATGTCGACAGAAAGAGTTGAGATTCCAAAGTGATATCGAAGGTGAGATCTTTTCGCGCGCTTTTCTTATCGCGATCTCAATAAAAGACTTTTCCTGATAGGCCAAGTGTTTGATGACGACCGGAAATTTCGTCACTTTCTTCAGTGCGCATGATCAAAACGATCTCTCGGTTGGGATAGATCCCACGATACAATGAGTAGGTGAGATCTTTTCCAACAGATCTCCGAATTGGTGGGATCGTTTCCAAGAGACTTCCATCGAGATTTCAAGCTAAAAGCTATTTTTTGTAGTTTTCATTATTCTGTTTATTTTTAGATGATTTAATCTGCAGACGATAAAATAAACATCCGTCATTATAAATACGTTACTCTTGTATATAACAAAACAATATAAACCAGCATTCAACATATTAAATAAATTTAACTTGGTGTAATCATTTTTCAACTTGGTCATGTAGCTCGGCGTTGCCGATGATCTAAGTTTGAAAAATATATATATTTTATTTTGTGACGTAAAATGCCTCTTTTTATGCATTGAGAAGAAATACATTTTAATCTGGAAGAAATAACATAGTTAATGAATTTAATATTTAGCTATGTACAAAAGAAATATTAAAAAAAAAAACTTATTACAAATAATAGAAATACTAAGTAAATTTTGAAGAAAAAAAATGACATTTATCAATATTAAAGAAAAATAATTTTCAAAATTACTTAAATGAATATTAGTAGTTACGGAAATTAATTTTTGATTAAAATAATTATGTATTTAGTAAAAAAAATTGGAATACTTCGTGAATATATGTTATTATATTATGGAACTGTTTATATATATTATAATAAATACTTGCAAAATAATACTATTGTCCTTAATTAGTGCGTTTTAATAGAATTTTATGATATTTGTTACAGAAGAAATAAAATTATGTTTTTAGTGTGCAATATGTTTAAGCGTAATGAGTAAATACGAGACATTATAAATAGATAAAATATTATAACAGAACATCGTACAAACGTAAAAATGATCACACAATTTGTAATGTTTTCGAACAAAATAGTATGTACCATATGCGACAGGTTTCAGTTTTAAATATTAGATAATCATTTCTGTACTAAAATTTGGGGCACGATACGATCGGATTTCGTTCGGACAGTTTTTATTTCAAGTTCACGTCTGAGCTCACTCAAACTCCGTGCTTGTTTTAGGAAAGAGGGTAGTTAGTAAGGAATTATTACACTTTCCGAATTTTATTAAAATAAATTATGGTAAGCCTAACTATAATGTAATATGCTGCAACATCATTCTGACTATCTTCTTTGTATCGAAATAACTGATCATCGTCTGACCATGGTTCAAAAATACGAAGCAGAGGCTCTGAATCGTCGCCAATAGCGCATAATATAGCTCTAGCGCGACGTTACCTAACCAAACCAACTGAAGCGTATGTAACAGCAACATCAGAACATAATTTATTCACTTGAATATTTCATTTACAAACTAAAGATTTAAGTTGAACCCTACAACCAATTTAATAAATTATACAATATAACGATTTCACTTGAATGGCGCACACACTCTAGTAGGCGTATCACCAACGACTGTGCAAAGATACTATAATAACCCTACGGCTTAAAGATGGTAAACTCCCCATAGACGCAATGTAAGCCGATTGATGACTCCCCCCCGCATACTTGAAGTCACATGACGTCATAACAGGGTTGCACGTTGGCGTGTTTATCCCTTTTTTAGATTCTACTTGGCGATTTAATTCACGGTCTCGCGGAGATGCAGGAAAAGTACCCTTCAGGCACAATTATTAGGTAACGAAAGTCGAATTAGATTTCAAATAAAATTTATGAAAAAAATTTAAAGATTTTTTCATGTTCTTTAAAAAAAATTCATAAATTTTATTTGAAATCTAATTTCTTTCGTTACCAAATTTATTTTACAAAATTAATGCAGGCATAAAATTGCAAAAAGAAATAACAAAATGTATTTTTAATTATTTTTAGCATACTATTTAACGATAGAAATTTAATATAACAAATATGTTCAGTACATTTTCTAAAAACATATGCTTTTAGAAAAATATTAAAAATATAATTTTCTATTTTTCGCTTCATCGGACTTTCTTTCAATAATTTAAATATATATATATATATAGAACTTTATACATGGCTAATGAAATATTACAAATTTTCAATCAACTTTAATTTATAACCAAATAATTGGTCATTTTGTACATATATTTGTTATCTTTAATTTTTTTTTTAATTAATTGAAACTTTCTTTTACTATCTGATTAAAAGGCATTAAAAATTTTCAGTTCTAACTCTATGAAAAAAAAATAATAGTTAATCTTATATTCTCATATTTTTAACGTTTTGGTAAAAATTACGTTTTATTTCTCCGTCCAATATTTCTCCAAGTTTTTTTAATTTGTAGCATTTCTATTAAGAATATTTAATTTATATTTATTAATATTTAGTTTGCATAAAATTAAGTTTGGGAATTTTTTCTAACATTCTTATTAGCGGGGTCTTTACTTTATGTGAGTGAAACAAAAATTACAAGACAAAACAATTCTGATCATATTTAGAGAACAAACAAACAATAATGGTTCGTATCTGAAAAGATTTATTTAAAAAATGTATTTAAACAGAGAAAACTATAAATTCAAATTTTATCGGAGAATAATTATGTATAATTATGAATGTAAAAACACGAACAAATAATTTTAGATAAATATTTGACATATAACACTCATACAAACCACTTCAAATTGTTTTTTATTCGCATCGTAGAAAAGTATAAAGAAATTGATTTTACTTTAGAATGCACTGTGACATTTGTTTATAAACTATAGCAATGCATCTCCATTAAAGAACTCTAGAATATTTGAAGTTCGTGCATGCAAAACAAACATGTCAAAAAATTATATAAGCATTTAATTTTATTAAAAAAATATGTATCCATTTTTGCATTTTTTTTCAAAAATATTCCTTTTATTTTTAGAACTTGAAAATCCAAAGCTCCATTGAAATAAATGTATGCACCATTTTTTTTTCTGCGATTGGACTTGCATGTTTATTTATGCATGCACGATATTCATTTGAAATGTTAATGATGGTAACTTTTATAAAATACCGATTTCAAATTTAATTTCACAATGAAATCTTTTAAGCTTGTGCTGATAAAATGCCATCAATATAGGCCAATGAAGTTTTTATGCACAAAATCATCAAGTTGGAAAGTGTGAATATAAATAAGGTTTCATTCAAACCAATGCTGTTAACATTATTTAAATACATTTTAAGTACTTAGTATTTTAAATATTTTAAGATATTTGGTGACATCATAATAAATTATAAATAATTATAATAATAACTTCATTTACATTCTTCAATTAAGATATTATTTCTTACAATTAGTTTCTTTAAGTACCTTATTTTGTTAGTACAAGTGATACAAGTAAATAGCAAGTAGTTTTTATGACCATCGATATTACTAAAACAATTATTTCTTAAAAAAATCTATGAAATATTCATAACATTATCGAAATACGTAGAAAACTTTCCAAAATTCTGATTTCAAGATTCATCGTCTACCATTTAAAAAATTGTATATTAGTTTCTTTACGTTCAACAACTTCTGACAATATTTGTCCCTCGGCAGTTTTTGATAGTTGGTCAACGTCGCACTAGAAGTGCACAGTTCAATAGTTCAGTTGGCAATAGTTCAGGGTTATCTCAAAGAAGAGACCGCGGAACACTGTTCAGTATATTTTTACCTGGATTACATGACGAGGACAATATCTGAGTTGGTATCTAATGCAATCTGAATAAGCGTCAGAGCATTGGACCACGATTAGATTTAACGTGCACCATTTCCATATACACGCCGATGGAAATTGAATATCATTTCAGACGACTTTCGTAATTTAGTATCGAATCTAGCAATCCTCCGATCACGAGTTCACTGCGTCTGAACTTTTATCAAGTTATCATTCCGATTCGAACTCACAGTCCTCTGATTGCTAGCCGTATGCTGTACCTCGAAGTCACCGGCCTCTCACAGCAGTTTTTGAAGAGTAAACTGAAAAAAAACATAAGTCAGTAAAAATGTTATTATATGAAAGAGGAAACAAATCGAACACTAAGAATTTTTGTGAAAAAAGAAAGAAATACTTATACTCAACAAGAATACTTATACACAATAAAAATTTAATAATTGTATACTTGTATGCCCCATGTGGTTCAAGAATTAAAAGTTTCAGATTTGATCGAATTCAAGCTAATTGCTCATATAAGAAAATTAAGATAAGCTGAAAGGTTTATTTTTATGTTAAAAACTAATAAAATAAGGCAATACTTTATTTCAGTTAAAAAAGATGTTTTGATCAATTTTATGAATGTGCGGTCGCGTTACCTATAATATATTTTTTTTTTAGATATTTGTAAAATTTTGGCTCTTTAGGCATTTATTTAAAGTTTTTGTTATACCATTTTCCTAAAATATAGATTGCTATTATTCGTAAATCATTGAAACTAGTTTAAAACTTGCACATCAATCAAACAAATATAAAAATTTGCCTGGATTTTAAAACGTTGACAAACGATCTCCACTTATGAAAATTGGTTTACTGCTCAATTCCCTTATATAACTGTACTTTCTGTTGACATATATATATAAAAAACTCCAAAGTGCTTCCAAGTCCAGTATTTATACTACTCGAATCCCGATCAATAGAACGCACAATAAAGTCGCGTAGTTTCATTTGAGACTAAGATTTTGTATAAAATAACATTCAAAAGTATATGCAAGCTTTAAATTGACTATGTTAATAACAAATTGCTTGCCACTTACCTTAAATATTGAGAATTATCCTTATTTGATCCGATATTTATTGCATATAATGAAATCAGATCGACATATTTACAGTCAACAACAGCACGTAATAACAAACCATCCTTGGCGCTCGAAGCATTTCAAAGCAGGCGCCAAAAAATAATGCGCTTTCTGCGCATGCCAAAACTTCAGGTCAAGCGCCTGTTAGAAAACTTCACTGCAGTGTTTTGTGACTACAACTTAGTGAGAGGGCGCCACAGTAGCATTGCCGAAGTTGACCTTCTTGTAGTTACAAGTTCTTTGGACTGTGCCCGCTCGCAGAAAGTCAACAGTCTTAAATAAGTGAGGTGAGCACTGCGCATGTGTACTTCCAACTGACGTCATTTCTGTTCAACTCCAACGATGCCGAGTAGTCTGACCGCCGAAGCACTTCGGTTCGAATGTTTCCTCTGCCGAGTTTTCTAACCGCCGCACAACCAAATCTCTGTAACAGCCCGCTCCGTAGTGTTCGAATGGTAAGGTTGGTTGGGTTTGTTAATTAACGTCGCACTAGAGCTGCACAGTGGGCTATTGGCGAGTCAATCTCAAAAGAAAGACCCGGGAACACATACACATTAACACACACATTGATACATGCACCTCGTTATTTTTAGAACCATGGTCAGATGACGAGGAAACACATGAACCCAACGCCTTCAATAGACGTCGGGACTTTGGACCCCGATCAGATTTATCGTGCACCAGTCCCGCATACACGCAATTATAATTTGTTGGATATTCTAGACGAGTTTCTAGTATTTTTGTAGCGAAGCTGGCAACCCTCCGATCGCAAGATCACTACTTTTGAACTTTTCTATGTCAAGTCCATCGCACGGATTCGAACCACCAATCCTTTGATTAGTAGCCTTACCAACTGAGCAACTGGGGCTCGTTCGAATGGTAAGAACGTCAAGCTCACAGTTATGGATTCCCATCAAAACTTTTGGATAAAGTTTAGCTAGTAATCACTGAATTGCTAGTTCGAACCCGTGCGATGGACTTGACAAAGAAAAGTAAAGAAGTAGTGAGATTGCGATCCGTGGATTGCCAGCTTTGCTACAAAAATACTAGAAACTCATTCAGAGCATCCAACAAATTATACTGGCGAGTATACGGGACTGGTACACGATAAATCTGATCGGGTGTCAGATGTCCTGACGCCAATTGAGGTTGCGTCAGGTGCCAGTTCAGGTGATGGCCTCGTCTTCTGACCATGGTTAAAAAATACAAGGGCATCGTTCCCTGGTCTTTCTTTCGAGATAGGCCCCTAACCTTCACCAATAGCCCACTGTGCAGCTCTAGTGCAATGTTTTTTAAACAACCATTCCGCCAAAACCGAAGGATTTTTTTGTTTTTTGTTAACGTCGCACTAGCGCATCACAGTAGGCTATTGGTGACAGTTCGGGGTCTATATCGAAGGAAAGCCCCGGGAACACATACACATTCACACACACATTCATACATGCACCTCGTTATTTTAAAACCATGGTCAGATGACGAGGAAACACCTGAACTGGCACCCAACGCCTTCAATAGACGTCGGGACTTTGGATCCCGATCAGATTTTTCATGCACCAGTCCCGTATACACGCCGTTAATTTTTGCGGATGTTCTGGACGACTTTTCTAGTATTTTGTATCAAAGCTGGCAATCCTCCGATCACAAGATCACTACTTTTTACTTTTCTTTGTCAAGTCCATCGCTAAGGTTCGAACCAGGAAAGTTCGTATTCCCAGCTGACGCCTTTAACCGCTAGGCCACGGAGGCCTATAAAACCGAAGGAAAGACCCAGGAAAACTGAAAAAAAAATTGACTGGGGTAACCATACAAAACTGTCTGGCAGAAGACATTCCTTAGTTTATTAATATCTAAATATATAGACGATAAATACCAAATTTTTTTTTTATAGATATTTATAAAAAACTATAATTGCATTATATATTTATAAAAAACTATATTTTACTATCTAATGTGCAATGTATTTTTTTCACTTGTAAATTATAAATAAATATTTTTATTCAGCAGAACTGCCACTGCACATCCTCGTCATCTCGTTCAAAAATAGGAGGCATCGTTCTCGTGTTTTTTTCCTTCGAGATAGGCCCCGAACCGTCCCCAATAGCCCACTGTGCAGCTCTAGTGCGACGTTAATTAACCAAAACCACTCCACATCTATCATCTGACCATAGTTCAGAAATAAGTGGCAGTTCCCGGGTCTTTCCGTTGAGATACACCTAGAACAGTCCCCAATAGCCCAATGTGCAGCTGCAATGCGATATAAATCCAACCAATTGATCAAAACCACTAGAAAACGGTTCCATAATACTACCAACCAACGCGTAAGATCTCACTCTTGGGATTGATATCGTCAAACGTCACTTTCTGTGAGATCGATTCCAACGTGGAACGATCCCACCGAGATGATGCTAGGGCCCCAGGAGTTAAAAGAATATTATTTATTTCAAAAGTAGAACATATTTTTGATCTAAAATGCCATTCATACGAAACTTATTAAAAGTGTTAATTTTGTGTGGGTATATTAAGGAATTTTTGGATAAACATTTACGAATGATTTAAACCAGTAACTAAATTTATTAAAACAAGTTAATGACAACAGTTTGGAACTTAATGCAGGCCTCATAAACGCATATTTGGAAAAAAAAATAACGATTTTTCAACAAATAAATAAAAATAGTTACTGAATATAAATTTATGTGCTCAAGGTAAAATAAAAAAAATAAACCAACGAAATAACTCCAAAACTCTGAATACCCCCTGAAGCAAAAGTAAACTACAAATAAAAACTGCTGCATCTCAAATATGACTTAATTCCCGCAAAAGGGCAGTGATTTAAGATTTATTTAATAAATTACTAACACCCCAAGTGAGCTCGAAAGAAAAGCCTTTTGACACTTCCAGCTACCAGAAGAAATTTATTGAAAATTACTTAATAAAGTATTTTAACGCGAAATTGAACCGAACTTTGGAGGTTAATGTTTCGCAATCATTTTTAACTAAAGCGCATTTAAAACGCATCTGTCACCCTCTGCATTTCTCATTAAAAATAGTTTTTCCGTTTCCCCCCCCCCCCAAAGCATACTACGGCAGACATTTTTTCGAACTTGGATTGCGGCATGCATTAATTTGAAAACATAGTTTCCAGAGAGAGAGCCACTTTCACGGCCCGCAAAACTCTCGCTTACAAAGTGAGCTAGGTGAGAACTCTAGGAATTGCTCCCCTAGAAAGCATTTAAACACAAACCCAGTCATTTAAATGATATTTCAGCTCAGAACGGTGCTTGAAAATCGCATTTTGAGATACCCGTGTGGATGGGGCCTTAAATTAGATTAGCGTTTAAATAAGAGTGGTAGAATTAAATTATTTTCTTAAACGTCTTGTACTTTGCCAGACAGTATAATTAAACTCGCATCTCTTTAATGGTCGGAACCGCACCTATTTTAAACACACAAGAGGAGTTTTCTGGACAGACCTCAGTTTAATTTTCGCAGGCATATAGGTGCATTTTTCACGCTCAAAGGGACTGCTATCAAACCACGGAAATTGCATCCCAACGTTTCAGGCGTAAGTTTATAAACGCGATATTAAAGATATTTTTGAATTCCCTTTCTTCGAGTAATATTGGATTACTTTGACAAAGGTTGTTGAATGTTTATAACTTGTTTTTGAAAGGTATGAAGGAAAATGATTAATTTAAAGTGCAGAAGGAAGTTTCAAAAGACGAAGTTTTAAACAAAGAGTTCATATTTTCTAAAGTAATAAGCAGCGTTAAATCAATAGCTGTTATAGGTTTAATGAAATGCATATTCCTTTCATTGAAAACATTTCAATAAGTTATGGAGTCTGGTTATTTCCATCTCTTCTCTCAAAGTGGTTTTAAACAAATTTAGACACACATATCTCAATTGAAATTATTAACAGTTATTGTAACTTATGAAAGAAGGATAAATGAAATGTTATTGGCAAACCAAGGTATAATGAGTGCTGTAATATTAACAAAAAAAAAGATAACCAATAACATTTAGTCATATATTATGTAAAACCAGTTTTTGTATCATGAGAACTTTGGACAACCATTAATGATGACTCTTAAGGTATTAAATTACCATTAATGCTGCATCTTCAGGTATTAAATTTCCATTAATGCTGCCTCTTAGGGTATTAACTTATCATTAATTCTGCATCTTAGGGTATTAAATTATCATTAATGTGCATCTTAGCGTATTAAATTACCATTAATGCTGCATCTTAGGGTATTAAATTATCATTAATGCTGCATCTTAGGATATTAAATTATCATTAATGCTGCATCTTAGGGTATTAAATTATCATTAATGCTGCATCTTAGGGTATTAAATTATCATTAATGCTGCATCTTAGGATATTAAATTAACATTAATGCTGCCTCTTTAGGGTATGAAGGGAACGTAGTACTAATATCATTGGTTCAGATATTTAGTATTGATAAGAAATGTAGACATACTGTTTGGAAAAATTCATTTTATGAAGGATGAAAAGACGAATAAGTTGTTGGATAAAGTAGAATAACATTAAAACTTATTAAAAAAATCACATTGTTATAAGTATTCCAACGTTGTGAAATATGTTAGAGAATCAATTACGCAGGTGATTAACTTTTAAGTAGTAAAACATTGTAAATACTATTTTTTATATTTTATATTGCTGAGTTTACCTTTATTTTCCTTTTTTAAATAAGGTGTTTGTGTTATCAAAACACCCTTTGTAGCTGCAAAGTTTTCTTAAATATTTAAAGCTCTTGGAATTTAAATTATTCATTAATAAAATTATATTAATGATATAATTTTTACAAAATATTTTCTTGTTCCATATTTTAAGGTTAATTATATCACTATAGAAGATTCAGCGTTATACCTTCTGTAAAATCATTTATATAGTTTGTGATTCTATGTATATGCCACGCTTTTTTTATAGCCTATGCAACCAAAAACAGTCCAAAGAACCATTTAAGAAATCTACTCTTTAAACTGAACGTGAAACAATACATGCTCTTGTTACAAAGTTTAAATAAAATGACGTTTTAATCAGATCGCATACCCTTCCCGTCAACAAAAACACAAGGACCTTTATTTCTGAACTTAAAATTCACCCAACTCCCGTTCCAACTCAAGTAATTTGCATACCACGATACACCTGCCATTCGGCAGCACCTTTGACATCCACACAAAAACAGTTCAAAGAACCATTTAAGAAATCCACTCCTTAAACTGAACGTGAAAAAATATATTTCCTTGTTACAACCTTTAAATAAAATGATGTTTTAATCGCATACCCTTTCCGCCAAAGAAAACACAAGGACCTTTATTTCTGAACTTAAAATTCACCCAACTCCCGTTCCAACTCAAGTAATTTGCGAATCACGATACACCTGCCATTCGGCAGCACCTTTGACATCCACACAAAAACAGTTCAAAGAACCATTTAAGAAATCCACTCCTTAAACTGAACGTGAAAAAATGTATTTCCATGTTACAACCTTTAAATAAAATGATGTTTTAATCGCATACCCTTTCCGCCAAAGAAAACACAAGAACCTTTATTTCTAAATTTAAAAATCACCCAACTCCCTCTCCACCTCCAGTAATTTGCAAACCACAAGACACCTGCCTTTCGCCAGCGCCTTTGACACCCTCCCAAAAAAAGTTCAAAGAACCATTTAAGAAACCCACTCCTTAAATTCAACGGGAAAAATTGCATTTCCTTGTGACAACCTTTAAATAACATGATGTTTTAATCACATACCCTTTCCGTCAACAAAAACACAATAACCTTTATTCCTAAATTCAAAAATAACCCAACTCCCTACCATCTCAACACCCCAACTCCAGCTCCAACTCAAGTAATTTGCGAACAACGCGACACCTGCCATTCGCCAGCGCCTTTGACACCCACCCAAAAAAAGTTCAAAGAACCATTTAAAAAATCCACTCCTTAAACTGAACGTGAAATAATCCATCGTTCGCAGCAGCAGCAGCAGATGCTTCGTGATTCAGATCTGAATCACGCGCGCCACCAACTGTCGTGACTGCGCGTGATCGGTCATTAAGTCCTCCCCCTCCTATAAAAAGCCCCTCCTGCGTCATTTGGTCAGTCATGCGTTCTTGGGGGGGAGGGGGGAATTTTCTTGCGATGTATCACCCGGCTCCTATCGTGTCAGATATCAGAACTGCTTTATTACGATTCCGAAGCAGACAAATTAGGTGCGGGAAGCCAACATGTGTAGCTGCTGACAATGGAGATATTTTTTAACTGATAGGCATGCGAGGTGATTTTGAATGTAAATGCGTGCAAAAGGTTACACCTGTATAGGGGAGACTGGGTGTTTAGGACGTGGGTATTTTTATAGAGTAGTTGATTTTTATTCGATGTCGAGTACACTGTAAAAAAAAGGTAATTAAAAATGAATACCTGGACATATTCGTTTTTCTTTGAGTACAATGGCATCGTAAATGAGCGATGTCGTACTCAAATTTAATTAATCGTTCTTTCTCAAAAATGAGAAGCGTAATTTAATATTGATAATCTCCTTTTCTGTTCAGGTCATCTTAACAAAGCGACGTGACAAACTTAAAATAGTGGTTTAAAAGATGGTTTTCACATTATTTGATATCGTTTGCTTAAATGGAAACTGAATTATTACAATTCAATTATCTTACTTACCTTTTTAACATTTCTTCTGTTTATAACATATTCACGTCACCCTGATAGTATAACGGATTACGATCCCTGAGAACCTGTGTTCGACTACCGGTAAGTTTTAGTTGAAATTGTCGATATTTATTGAAAGTGATTTATGAAGGCAGCCTATGTAGGCTAGTATATGCTTATTCATTGGGCTTATTTTCGAGTATATGTCCTTTTCAAAACTGAGACTTATGTATTCGGATTCATGAAAAGTATTGAATATATTGAAAAATGAGTACATTTTACTTATTTTTGAATTCTTATTTTTAACAGTGTAGGTTTAGTTAAAAATGCTGTATTACGTTGGATTGTTTTATACACGGAAACATAATAAAATGTATAGTTTTTTAAACCAAAATGTAATAAAACAAAAATGTAATTAAAAATGTAATTAACAAAATGTAATTAATTTTAAATACTAAAAACTTAATTTAATTTATATATTTATATTTGTAATAATATATATTTCTTAGAAAAACATATCATATGAAATGCTTTTGAATTTCCGAAGCATTTTAAGTCGAATTTTAACATAAAACTTTACACATTTTAAAAACCAAAAATTAAAATTAAAACAAGTTAAAGCAAAATAAAAAAAATCAAACTTTATTTCAATCAATAAATGCTTCATTAAAAAACTACGAATTTCGTTAATTACTTAAAAAACGCGTTCACTTTTACATATCCCTAAGCCTATTTAAATTTATCGAGTCCACAATAATCAGCGAGCGTATAAATCCAACCAAATTAACACAATTTTAAAAGCCAAAATTTAAAATCGAAAAAAGTTAAAGCAAGATTTCAAAAAAATTCAAAGGTTATTTCAATCAATCAATTTTTCATTAAAAAAATTACGAAATTTCGTTAATTACTTAAAAAACACGTTCTCCTTTACAAATCCCTAAGCCAATTATTTATCGAGTCCATAATAATCAGCGAGCGTATAAATCTAACCAAATTCATACAATTTTAAAAGCCAAACATTAAAATCGAAAAAAGTTAAAGTAACATTTGAAAAAAAAATTCAATCGTTATTTCAATCAATCATGTTTTCATTAAAAAATAACGACATTTCGTTAATTACTTCAAAAAACACGTTCTCCTTTACAAATCCCGGATCTCGATAAAAATTATTTATCAAGTCCATAATAGTCAGCAAGCGTATAAATCCAACCAAATTCACATAATTTTAAAAGACAAAATTTAAAATCGAAAAAAGTTAAAGCAACATTAAAAAAAAAATTCAAACGTTATTTCAATCAATTTTTCATAAAAATAATAACGAAATTTCGTTAATTACTTAAAAAAACACGTTCCTCTTTACAGATCCCTAAGCCTATTTAAATTTATCGAGTCTATAATAATCAGCGAGCGTATAAATCCAACCAAATTCACATAATTTTAAAAAGCCAAAATTTAAAATCCAAAAAAGTTAAAGAGACTTAAAAAAAAAAATTCAAACGTTATTTCAATCATTTTTTCATTAAAAAAAATAACGAAATTTCGTTAATTACTTCAAAAAACACGTTCATCTTTACAGATCCCTAAGCCTATTTAAATTTATCGAGTCCATAATAATCAGCGAGCGTATAAATCCAACCAGCAACGTTTAAAAACTGATTTAGAATTTTATGGAAGAAGAGAATCAAATTCTCTCAACTGAATGCATTCCGTCGGAGGGTAAGAGACCCGGGGCTATCTCCTGATCAAGATACGCTGCTCAAGCCTAGGAAGCGAATACAATAAGTAAAAAATCAAATTGCCTTTCTCGTTCATTTAGAAAATTCCCTTTCTTTTTGCCCACATTTTTCTGAGTTTTATACGGCAAGTTGATTACCGTAGTTAGACAAAAGCCTGTTCCGTTTTCGTCCCGAAAAGTTGGGGCCGTGCTCTTTCAGTTGGGGTAAGCGATAGCACTGGGGGTCTTTCATAGCGTTCAAATTAATGTTTTGTTTCCGTCAGTATGAAGGAAACAAGATTACCATCCCCTCCTCCATACCACTAACAAGATGGAAAGAAAGCAGATTCGTGGCCGAGAAAGAAAGAAATGCAAATGCATCTTTTTTGCCGAAACGGGCAGCGTTATTTCACTTTGTTTACGGCCATTCGTCTTTTTATTACTCTCAGTTTCCTTCTTTGTTTTCTGCCTTAAAGCTTCAGTTACTGGAAATGTTAGTTTCTCTTTCAGCTTTTGCACTTATTTACGTTCCTTTTCGAGAATTATTTGACGCGTGTATAAATTCCGGCTCCCAATCTCATCTTATGAAATAGGTTTGCATTTGTTTTATTTCCACTAAAAGCGAGAGGGGAAGCAGGTAAACTGAGCAGAGCATCTCCTCGACTTCTTTCCGTTTTAGGTATCAGTTGGAACTGGGATTGTCCTTCAGAAAGCCCTTTTGGGAATAGAGGGTTGCCTTACTTTTTAATGGGCGTTGGGGAAGAAGTCAGTAAGATTTCATAATAAAACAGAATGTTTCACTACGTATGTCTGTATGATAAATGTAGTTAGAATTTATTAAAAAGAACATGGTGGATTTTTTATAGAACAGACAAGCTGTTTTCCGCGGTTTCACATGCCTTAAAAAATGTTACCTCATTGGTTTGTTCACCCCGTTTATACTTTCTGTTGTTTTCTTTCGAAGACAAAATAGCTGGTCTATTGTTCAGGTATTGTGTATCTCCGAATGTTAGCTTTCCCGTTGAAGCATAGTTTGCAGAAAGGGTTATTTCGCCAAAGCGGTTTTTGATCGCCAACTGGCAAATTGTTTAAAATAATAAATATTTATTAATTTATTTTAAAGCATTTCTTTTTTTATTTTACTATTGTTATTATTTTACTATTCGTTGGTTCGTTCACCCCGTTTATTCCTTCTGTTTTATTTTCTTTGAAGGCAAAATAACCGGTCTATTGTTCATGTCTATTGTTTATCTACGAATGTTAGCTTTCCCGTTAGTTTTCCCGTTGAAGCATAGTTGTCAGAAACGGTTATTTCGCCAAAGCAGTTTTTGATCGCCAACTGTCAAATTGTTTAAAATAATAAATATTTAATTTAAGTCATTTTTTTTACTATTGTTATTATTTTACTATTCATTGGTTCGTTCACCCCGTTCATTCCTTCTGTTTTATTTTATCGAAGGCAAAATAACTGGTCTATTGTTTATCTCTGAATATTAGCTTTCCCGTTAGTTTTCCCGTTGAAGCATAGTTGTCAGAAAGAGTTATTTCGCCAAGCATCTTTTGATCGCCAACTGGCAAATTGTTTAAAATAATAAATATTTATTAATTTATTTTAAAGTATTTAAATTTTTTAAAATTTTACTATTGTTATTATTTTACTATTCATTTATTCGTTCACGTCGTTTATTCCTTCTGTTTTATTTTCTTTGAAATCAAAATAACTGGTATATTGTTCAGGTCTATTGTTTATCTCCAAATGGTAGCTTTCCCGTTAGTTTTCGCGTTGAAGCATAGTTGTCAGAAAGGGTTATTTCGCCAAAGCATCTTTTGATCGCCAACTGGCAAATTGTTTAAAATAATAAATATTTATTAATTTATTTAAAGGATTTCAATTTTTTAAAATTTTACTATTGTTATTATTTTACTATTCATTTATTCGTTCACGTCGTTTATTCCTTCTGTTTTATTTTCTTCGAAGGCAAAATAACTGTCCTATTGTTCAGGTCTATTGTTTATCTCCGAATGTTAGGTTCCCGTTAGTTTTCCCGTTGAAGCATAGTTGTTAGAAAGGGTAATTTCGCCAAAGCATTTTTTGATCGCCAATTCGTATTTCTTTTTTTTACTATTTTACTATTGCTATTATTTTACTATTCGTTGGTTCGTTCACCCCGTTTATTCCTTCTGTTTTATTTTATTTGAAGGCAAAATAAATGGTCAATTGTTCAGGTCTATTGTTTATCTCCAAATGTTAGTTTTCCGTTATTTTTTTTTATTTTTGAAGCATAGTTGTCAGAAAGAGTAATTTCACCAAAGCATGTTTTGATTACCAACTAGCAAATTGTTTAAAATAATAAATATTTATAAATTTATTTTAAAATGTTTCTTTTTTTACTATTTTACTATTTTGTAGATGCTTTTTTTAAATGGCCATTGAAAAATAGCTCTTAAAACCGTTACAAACGGAATTTTAAAATTTCAAACCTCATGGGCACAATTATAGGTTTAATAGTATCTCTAAATACATTTACAGACATGTCCGAGCAGTAGAAGATAGCGTTTTGTGTGCCACAGACACACATACAGGCTATTCATTTTATTATTATAAATTTAATTGTAATGGATGTTCATTGTGATTTGAAGTGCACAACAAATTGCATTTTGATTTATTTAGCTCAAAAAATATTTTGACTTATTTAGCTTCACATACGAATGAAATTTTATAAAACACCGACATTTAAAAAAAATTAGTTACCTTGGAAGGATTTTCCTTTTTTTAAATAAGTAAATTATTTTTCAAGATAATTTTAAGAATATACTTGCAATTGCGATATTTTATTTCAAGTTTAACTACACATTAAATTCAGTTACTAATCGTTCAATATAAATATTTTCAATGTTACTGAAGTACTGTAAATGAGTTTGAAAATTACATTAGTTTCCACAAAAACAAAATCACTTTACAATTTGTTAACTCCAATGTATAAAAACAAGGTTACTAAAATTTACACGATCGTACGAGTCAAGTTAAAGTTAAGGGAAATGACAATATCTCCACTTACGAAATTCTAAATAATATCAAATATTGAGGGCCAAGTATGCTTTTACTATTTAATTATATGGTTAAAAATTCACTAGTAGTTTTTAAAATAGTTTTTCTATTGTGTTAAATTGTTGTGGTACCCAGCGAAAAAGTCAGCATAAAACCTTCATCAAAATTTTGAAATTAAAGGCTTTATGCAGGAAAACTGCAGTTATTTTTAATAAAGGTTTTATAAAATTAAAGGTCTTTGTTTAATATCCTTCATAAAAACTTTAAAAAAGCTTTATAAAAACATGCAAAGATCCTTCAATTTTTTATCATGAAGGGAAAATGCAGATATTTTAAAGGTTTTATGCAGAAAAATTGAAAACTTAAAAAAAACTGCAGTTTTTTGTTTCAATATCCTTTATAAAACCTTCAAAAACCTTCAATTTGACAATTTTGATGAAGGTTTCATGATAACTTTTTTTTGCTGGGTAACTTTAAAATATAAAGGAATTGTATAATTTTATTACAAGAATGTTTCTTTTATCATACATTGCAACTATAAAACTTCCTTAATGTGAATTTGGTTAAAGCGACCTTAATATAACCATTCTAGAAATTACTGAACTTTGAGATTTCTAAGTACTAACTAAAGCTATTGGAAGTTTGACTTTTTATTCCAAAACAACCTTTTAAAGAAATAAGTATCCATATTAAAATAACCTTAGCCAAAACATTGAGGTCCTTAATGGTTTGTTCATAAAAGGTAGCACTTTTTATGGTCCCTGTGCAGAATCCTCCCACAGCCCCGCATTATTTATGGTTAAGTCAAACAAACGAGAGCCTATCAAATGTCTTATTCTAAACATATTTTGAATTCTAACTGCCGAATTATAATCCAACATCTACATTTGTCTGAGTAATGCAGTTTATGACCACAATCTCCAAAACCCTAAAAAAGATCGGACCATTTCCATTACATGGTGATTTCCCTCCAGAAAATATACCACATTCCCACAAACAACAGAACAGAAGCAAAAAAAAGGGGGGGGGGGACGGGGGAACCGTCTTTTTTAATCTTACCACTTTCGGCCAACTGGTACCAGACAGGGAAATACCAAAAATACCATTTGCATAAGGTTGTAGCATGAGCAACGAGGTTTTGATACCAGAAGGAGGACCCTGGTCTAAGTCGACAGGGTGAAAAAAAAAGTGTCCGTTTTTGTTTCTTTTCCCCCCCTCGATAGTAGTAAGCAGCGGCAGTTGGGGCATTAATATGGAACGGTCGGTGTTTCCGTAATCTTTGCAGCGGGAAGGGGAAGAAATAAAGAGAGTGGTGTTTACGAGTCACAGATGGTGGTTATGAGGAGACTAGGCACAAGCTGCCAATTCGTCGGAAACGAAATTCCCAGATTCCCTGTCATAAATCCCTGTAACCTGGCCCTATGTGGCAGTGGGATTCATTGGGTACTCAAACATGGGGTTTGAGGTCTCGCAGTACTTTTTCAGACTTATTTTCACTTTGGAGGAGGTGAGAGTTGGAAGTTTTGAAAACGTTATTTTGCTACCCATGGCGCCATTTTTGATAAATTTAGTAATGTAAACATTCAATAAAAAATGTTATTATATTATAGATGTGAATGCATAAACATGTTGATAAGTTGTAGATGTTACACTGTAAAACAATTTGCTTATAAATAAGTACATCAACGTGCTCGTTTTTCTTTGAGTACAATGCATCGTAAATGAGCGATGACGAACTCAAATTTAAGTAATTGTACTTTCGCAAAAATGAGACATTTGATTAAAAATGTTACTAAATTATAGATGTGAATGCATAAACATGGTGATAAGTTGTAGATGTTACACGGTAAAATAAAGGTGCTTAAAAATGAGTCATCAACGTAAATTGTAAAGGTAATTGTATTTTCACAAAAATAAGACATTTGATTAAAAATGTTATGCAAACATTTGATTAAAAATGTTATTAAATTATAGATGTGAATGCATAAACATGGTGACGAGTTGCAGATGTTACACTGTAAAAAATGTGCTTAAAAATTAGTACATCCACGTGCTCGTTTTTATTTGAGTACAATTGCCTCGTAAATGAGCGATGACGTACTCAAATTTAAGTAATTGTACTTTCTCAAAAATGAGACATTTGATTAAAAATGTGATGTAAACATTTGATTAAAATTTTTATTAAATTATAGATGTGAATGCATAAACATGGTGATAAGTTGTAGATGTTACACTGTAAAATAAAAGTGCTTAAAAATGAGTACATCAACGTAAATTGTAAAGATAATTGTACTTTCGCAAAAATGAGATATTTGATTAAACATTTTATGTAAACATTTGATTAAAAATGATGTTACACTGTAAAAAAAATGCGCTTAAAAATGGGTACATCAACGTACTCGTTTTTCTTTAAGTACAATTACATCGTAAATGAGCGATGACGAAGTCAAATTTAAGTAATTGTACTTTCGCAAAAATGAGACGTGTGATTTAATATTGCTAATCTCAGCTTCTGTTCAAGCCATCTTAACAAAGAGACCTGACAAACATAAAATAGTTGTTCAGAAGATGGTTTTCCATATTATTTGATGCCGATTGTATTAATGGAAATCGAGTTATTATAACTCGATAATTTTACTTTCCATTCTTTTGACACACCTTTTTAACATTTCTTTCGCGTATAACTTCTTCACGACGTCCTGATAGTGCAACGGAAAATGCACTGGGCTGGGATCCGTGAGGATCTGGGTTCGATTCCCAGTAAGTCTTAGTTGTAATTGTCGATATTTATTGAAAGTGTTTAATGAAGGCAGCCTATGTAGGCTAACATCTGCTTATTTTATCCATTGTGCTCATTTTTGAGTACATGTCTTTTTCAAAATTGAAACTTATGTATTAGGAGCCATGATAAGCATCGAATGCAATCAAAAATGAGTATTTTACTTATTTTTGAATACCTATTTTTAACAAAGTACTTTGACATTTTCACGAAAAATATCAAAATCTTTTATATTTCGCTTATTAATATGTAACAACATGACTATTTCACCTTGTCAAATAACAATGAAAAAATACTTCCAAACTCATATGTATCATTAACAACAATGAGACATACGATTTTTTTTATTGTAAGTAACCCCAACCCCTTCTATTACCTCATCCTAATGCTAACCCTACCGGAACCCAACGATCAAGTTGAACCCTTCCCCTTCACTTTGAGTACCGAAAATTACCATGCAAGTTACGAGTTCAATAAACTCGATTTGCATATGGAATGTAAATTTAATGGATGCTTTGTCTCACAAAAGATGATGTTTTGAGGCATAAATTAACAACGCACCTGGAACTTTTCTATGGTTTATTTTATGGAAAATATATAATATTTAGTGTCTACATTCTAAAACTATGAAAATTTTGTTATTAATAACAAAATGTGAGATTAAATTCCGGAAAGGAAAATGTACTTTTAGAAGCCTTATGTAACAAATAAAATATTTAAACCTAGTCATTTGTGTTTTATTTAGGAATATTGAATATTTTTATTTAATATATTAGTGTTATTATTCAAATATGAAACACAATGGCGGTTTATAATTATTTAGTATTTAATGAAATATGAATTTGGTAATTGTTTAATTTTAAGGAAAACTAGATTTGGGTAGTAGTTTGTTTACCAAACACTTTTAGTTTAAGACATATGCACGTAAGCCTACTATACACAGACGAGATAAACGCGCGAGTGCTTTAGCAGATAGCTCTGTGATTGGAGGACACAAACCACGTGGTTTGCATACACCAATCGCTGAGCTATCTGCATAGGTATCCGTTTATCACATTCGTGAAGAATGGTCTGTATTGTGTAAAAGATATGTTTGCTTATAAACACATATTCGAAAATATCCTCAAATATGTTAAAGCTTAATTCTAGATTTCTGAAAAGAAATATTCTGTGTTTTACTGAAATACTTTAAAAATGAACATAACATTTTTAACAGTGTATGTATTATTGCTTACTTCCATGATAGGCTGTTAGATAATTTTTAGTTTTATAATGAGATCAAATTGATCTCATCGTCAGTATTTTTATTATCGGTGAAGTCTGAGTCCTTAATTTTATATTCAACGAAGCTAAATTTTCCAGCTTTTCTTTATCCCATGCTGTTCTTAATGAATTCCTTTAAGAATAGCATGTCCTTTAAGAATAGCAACAACCCTAGATAGATGTTAAGTACTGAATGGTTTATTTTGTACTTCAACGTAAAGTTCTTCAACTTCATGGTAAAGTCCTATCTTCTTGTTATACTCAATTTTAAGAGCATAGTAGATCTTCACATGTGAATTTTTTTTAACAGTTTACAATTATTTATTTTGTCTATTATAGAGTCTAAATACAGCTACTTTTGATTTCAAATGCTTTTGTTTGAAAGCAAAATTATTTTATCGGTTAGGTTAAACAGTCAATAATTCGTATTTACTTCTTGTCCTAATAATTCAAAAAAAGAAAAGGGAAATCGTGTTAATGCCTGAATTCTTTGAGTTTTATTTAACTATTAGTCCAAGTACTTCCATTTTTCTATTTTCATGCATGTTCGGGAGTGCCAAGGTAAGAAAAAGGTACCTTTTTAGCAACCCAAATTTCTCGATTAAATTCGCTCCAAAATATCGACATAAGCAACACTGGACCAAATTGTGAAATCTTTTTTACAGCGTCAGGCATGATATAGTAGCAAAACAACTTTTACAGCGAGATTTATAGAACAGCAGTGAAACCACTTTGACAACAGCGGATATGGTAGAGTAGTGAAACAACATTTACAGCGGTATTACAATACTATTGCAGAAACAAGTTTCACTGCAATATGTATCCTACGGTAATAAAACAACTTTTACAGCGGTATGTACGACGAAGATATTTTATACTTAACAGCATTATATTTATGTGGTTCGTTGAATAAACATCGAACTAGAGCTACACAATGGAACTAGAGCTATACAATGGGATATTGTGAGAGGTACGTTATATTAAACGTTAAATTATTAAAAAAAATAAAGTATAATTACAACTTTAATTTAATAAAAATCGATTTTACAGCCACTTCGAAAAGGTTCCTCTTTGGTAGATCGCAACTTCAAATAGATTAAATATATATTAAATTTATTAAATATGAGGAAACCCTATTATAAACAAAAGTTTAATTTGATAATTCATAATTTCTTTAAAGAATGTGGGGCAAGACGGGGTGTTTTAACTTTTCGTTCTAAGTCCTAGAAGTAAAAAGTGTAGAAAATGAAAATTAAAAAAAAAAATACTCTTTAGTAAACGGTTGTTTTAATTTGCATAAGCCTTTACTTTTTACACAAACGAATAGTATCTTCATCTTCACTCTCAACATCTGTACAATAGTTATTAGCCCACTGTCCCCAAATACTGCACATAATTCATCCCTCCTCTAAAAAATAATGACAGTTGATTAACTGGTCGAGTTATTCAAGTTCTTCACTGTCACTGGATCATAAAAAACAGTAAGTGTTTTTACCTTTAGTTAGTCATACAACAACGCATAGTAACGATGTAAATGGTAGTTGAGGTAACACTCTGAGTGTAATAATAAAGTTCTGAAAAGTCAGATAGATGGCTAAATTTACTGAGAAAAAGAACACTTTCCCGTCTTGTCAAAAGGTAATGAAGGGGGAAAGATAGGCTCTAGTACATGCGCAGTAGCGCGCAAAAGAAGCCATAAAAAAAGGCATCTTGGGATACTGTCAACAGTTTCGTTATGCGCAGATATTGAAAATCGGTTGGAGCGCACAAAAAGACTCATCGGCGCAATGTATCTCGGGATACAGATTGCTGCGCAGAACCGGTTGTCAATACTTCATATTTTGCCACTTATAGGGCTTATCCTTTCCATCTCTCATCCCTGGTCCTGTTTCATCGTCTGATCCCTGGTCTTGTCCTGTTTTATCGTCTTATCAATGGTCTTGTCCTGTTTCATCGTCTTATCCCTGGTTTCAATATACATATAAAAAGAAGCATAAAGCAGTTTGTTTTCAAAAATGCGTCGCACTAATTCTTTTGAAAAAATTCTGAAAACATAAATCATTGTAAACAGAAAAAAACTAAATATTGTCAAAATATGAAAGAAAAAAAAATCGAAATTGTCTTTAGGAATTTCAATGCGATGCTGGTTCCGTTAACCAAAAATAAAAAGAACTATACATTGAGCTATTTTAACTTAAAGTCTACATTTAAAATCAAAATAAATGTATCAC
Source organism: Troglohyphantes excavatus (assembly GCA_963932185.1). NCBI lineage: Eukaryota > Metazoa > Arthropoda > Arachnida > Araneae > Linyphiidae > Troglohyphantes > Troglohyphantes excavatus. The sequence goes on along the minus strand of OZ010676.1, from coordinate 11,000,369 downwards.
CCCATAAAATCTCCCACTAAAAAAAAAAGAGGAACACGACTATATTTTAGATCCGTATTTTGACTACAGCCTGCGTAAATAATCCCTGTCACGTGAATCTATGCAAGCCAGACGCAAATGCACGTGCCAACAAAACCGGGTGACGACAGATATTCCATTTATAACGCTCTATAAGATTCCCACCCCTCCCAAACTAATCAAGTCGAGCATCAATCTGAATCCAGCATCGCCCAAACCTTGCACCGATTCTTTGTCGACTCTCTTGTACACTCGGCCTCGCAATCAGGGTTACCAGAACACAGAAAGTTTGGCGAACTGGGTGCCAAGCAGACTGTGCAAGTGCCAAGTTCGTGGACAGGGACATTAAATAAATTATTAATTTTTAATGTACTTCAAATGATGTATTGTTATTGCTCGGGAATATTTTCAGCTGTGTTTAAAAGGTTTTCATGCTTAAACTTTTGTATTTTGAAAAATAAACGAATATTTCGGGAAGAAATTATTCAATTTATTACTAGTAAAAGGAATAACTATAATCGCATTTAGTTAACCTAGTTTAAATGTTGTAAAATATTTTGACATTAGTTTTATTGTCAAAATTATATTTAAGCTAGAAGACCTTGCGTGCCAGAAAATATGAACGTATGACGTAGGACGCCTATCAAAAAGAGATTTAAAAATAACGTTCCACTCGTTTCATTAACTTGTTTAAGATCAATTTGCATATTTTACATATAAAAATTAATAAATTTGAAAGAAATAAGAAGCTTATAATAAAATAAAGTGAATGAGCCCCTTACAGGTCATTTGGAAATAATGTTTAAAACGAAGAGCATATCATTATGTATTTAAAAGTCATTTCAATCAATGTTACTCAAAGGCTTTTAATATTAAGGCACTGAAATAAAATATGAAGTAGAGTAAGGAATCCCATTGGGTTAAAATGTACTTTACTGTGGCACGCGGATGAATACTGTTCCAAACACAAAGTAGAAAACAAATTCTACCTTGGCGTAATCTCTTCTTGTACGTAAGAAATCAAGTATGGCAAAACATTAAATGGGTAATATATAACATATTTTTAAAAACGAGAAATGTGGTTTTAAAACTGAGATATCTGCATTTCATCCTATGTAAAACACCATGTACATGTACTATATTGTTCTTCCTTGTCTCGAAAGGGTGTAAAATGGTCGCGCACGCATAGTCTTATTTCCAGTTATTATATTAGCTCAGTGTATTTAGGTAAATTAAATTTTACAAGCTAATGGGAGTTCAGTTGTCAAAGGGATTGTTTTCATTATTGGTTCTAGTCGGAAATTATTCTCTACCGGTCGGAAATTGAGAGGTTTGCTGGAAAAAGGAGGTAGCTCCAATTATTCAAGTTTGCAGAAAGCCGTAAAAAACGTTTGAAACTTCAAAATTCCAAGTTGTGTGAAGATATTTTTTTATCAATCTTCTTAATTGTTCCTACATATTATGACAAAATTTTCATTCAAAAATTTATCTTCCAGATGACGTGGCACATGTTGGATTGTTGGAGCTATCTCTTTCTTGCAACCAAATATATGCTCTGTTTACCTCTATGAAAAATATTTCACAAAAAAATGCAATTTACTATAACATTATTTCATTTAAAGAAAACTTCAATTGAAATATAGCATATAACTTGGATTTAAAAACAGAAAATTACATTTTCAATCATCACACTCCCCCTCTGTAACGTCCGGCTCATCTACGGCGTTGTCATCTATTGAGTAAAAACTCCAAATTCCCGTGGGTTGGAGATACATCCTTTTTGCAACAAAAACTTCAATTGTAACCAGGGCCCGATTAAGACATTGAAGCAAGGGAAGCCCGTCTTTAAATGGGGGCCCCATTGCTCTAATATAAACCCTAGAACATCAAATCGAGCTTTTCCATGCACTAAAATCCTTGCCCCTGAATAGCAACAAAACACATTATAAATAATATTTAATAAACACCAATAAGTAATGAGTGTATTGCTAATATTCTGTATGTTTTTGATTTTTTTTTCCAATATTCGAACACATTTAACACAAGTGGTAACTATTATTTTGTTGAAGTTAGTAATGTCACTTTTTTAAAGTAAATTTATTAGCAAAACTATATTAGAATGAGATAAAAACTCTTCTTATAGAACATTGCGTTAAGAATATTAAAATACAAATACAACGTTAAAATACGCAATAAAAATAAGTATAATCCGGACATGTTTCGGGAGATACACCACCCTTCATCACCTCCAGGAGGCGTTTCATATTTTTAGCAATATTGACTCAATTGTCAATGAAACGTTTGCGGTCCCAGTATTTCCCGCTTGTTGGCACACAATAGTTAACTCCAACCGATTGAAATAGTTTTTAGTTTTTTGTTCTTTGGCAACACTTTAAATTTCTGGGTTTATTTATATTTTATTACGCACAGACTTTACAGTTTTCGCTGATGAAGGGTGATATATCTCCCGAAACATGTCCGGATTATACGGATTTTTATTGCGTATTTTAACGTTGTATTTGTATTTTAATATATTAGAATGGTTATATATGTGTGATTCGGGGGGGCCAAACATAAAGTGTAAGCCTGGGCTTCCTGGGCCTATTCGGTAATCAGGCCCTGATTGTAACATTCACCCTATCACTATATGAGACTGTAAATAAAAAATGCCCAATTTTATAACTACGCGATTTTTAACCACGCAGACTACGCCAAATTCGCCAATTTGGCAGCCCCCCTATCTTTAATGCGGAGGGGAGCCCCACATGTGACGTCATTTAACAAAAGGGGACCCCCGCTGTCGTGTGGCGGGAACTTAAAGAGCCGCAGCACGTAAATCGTCCCGACTATTCCTCCCCTGCGCCTAGTTGGAGGGGCCACATCTGACCGCCCCCGCTTTTTCACCCCCGGGGAGCCAAACTGAAGATCATTATGATGATGATGGGACCAACTATCAAAAACACGTGTTCCGCTGACAAAGAGAGTGTTCTTAAATACATTCCCCCTCGCTCGCTTGGCACTCGCTTCTGTTGAATTAATTGCGTATTTTTATTTTTGCTGGTCTAAGTGGATTGAGATAGTCTAAAGAGTGAAATTACGGAAGTAATCGTCTAGTAGATTAACCCGCGGAAGGTAATGTTACCTTAAAGCGCCTTGAAGGTGTTTCTTCAACACGGAGATAATGAGATACGAGTAGTCTAATTAATGATGAGAGAAGGGTTGGTTCTGAAAATTAGAAAACAATGCAAACGATATTATTTGAAGTGTAACTTTTCTTTTAGAATATATCATATATTTATACTCGAAGTATATCTAGCATACAGTCACTGAGATAGAATACAATAGAAGTATATGCACTGTATCGAGGACTAAGCGTTGCCTACTACTTTACGCCTTTTCGAGCGTAGGTAAGAAAAAATAATACATTTTGAGCGAAGGTAGAAAAAATAGTCCTTTCGCATAGGTTTGCGTAGATTTAAAAACACAGTTCTGGCTTTGAAAAATACATTAAATGTTACATATTTAATGCTTTTCCATACTTACTTACAAGAAAAAGAAGACAAAATGCACCGATAAAAAACAGTTTTAAACATTTCTGTGACGTCACGTGACGTCATATCCAAGGGCGAATGTTTTCTCGACATTTCTTCCGTATAATATGCATGCACACTAAAATACATTGTCGCTCAACGGGAGTCCTCACTCCAGTTTTTATAGTATTAATGTATTATAGCTCAGTGCATACAATATAACACCAATTATCCGAACACCAGTTATCTGGATCAAACAAACTGGATCAGCAATTATCCGGATCGCTTTGAGAGAAAAAAAATCTGTAAAATCCATATTTAAAAAATTTCTTAGCGATGAATGATATTGTTTTTAATAGTTACATAATAAAGCAAAATTCGTATTTTAATAAAAAAAATTATTTGTGAATTATTCAATTATCCGGATGGGATCTGATCCCAATCGATCCGGATAATTGGAGTTCTACTGTAAATTATTTTTGTATTATTTCAAATGATTACAAAGGTAATTTTTGCCTAGCCTTTTTTGTACTTATAATAAATATTTTTTAAATATTTTTATTCTTATAACACTTACTTTTTCATTTTGTTATGTATAGTATTTATATTTTCTAATTTTAAATACTCATAAAATATGTGATATTTCATTGACAGTTAAACCAGGTAAATATCATTATATAAATTATACATTATTAGTTTTATTATTTGTTTATTCACCAATTATTTAGTTTTATTTTCCAAGTTTTTCAAATCATCTTATTTTTGCGAGTACTATAAACAGTAGTACAGTAGAACTCCAATTATCCGGATCAATTGGGACCATATCACATTCGGATAATCGAATTTCGGATAATTGGATTATTCACAAAAAGGGTTATTTCTTAGTAAAAAAAAGAATATTGCTTTAGTATTTAATGTGATTTAATGACTATTAAAAATAATATTATTCACCTGTAAAAAACTTTTAAAATATGGATTTCGATTATTTATTTTTTTCCTCAAAGCGATCCAGATCCAGATAATTGTCGATCCGCTTTGTTTGATCCGGATAACTGGAGTACGGATAATTGAAGTTCTGCTGTATTAAAATGGGTGTAAATTACATTTTTTTTATTCCACACCATTTCAAAGGATATTCGCCCTATTGTATTATTTACTTAAGCTGTTATAAGTCTTAGTTTATGGTATTATTGATTACTGTAATTACCTCACAATCTATCCTTTATTCTAAGATTAAAAATTAAATAGCATATTTCCAATAAATTCCTATAATAGATCGATGCGTAAAGAGCAGTTTTTTGTTCAAAAACCATTTCTAACATTTGAAGATAAAACTCAAGAATAATTACACAAGGAATTAAGCTTATTGTCACTGATAATAGTGATTTTTCTTGCTGATGAATACAGGTACCTTAAAAACTAAGGAAAAATGTTTATCTTTGCTGGTATATTTAAAAACAGTAATGAAAAGAAAAATTTCGGTATCCAATAATAAAAAATAATTTTAAAAAATCAAACTTTTTTTTTATGTCATGCAATTTTAACATATTGTAAACATTTCTTTTATAATTATGTTTCAAGTAGTTAGGTGAGATTCATTATACAGATATTATTATTCATTATTCAGATATATTATTCGTTATGCAGATTAAAAGCTTAGAATTTTTTTTTATCTCTGTTGGTGTGATAGTAATTAAAATAAAAATTATATAGTACAATAATAGGAAAAATTTACAATAAAGCAAAGTTTTTTTTTTATATCATTCAATTTTAACATGTTGTAAACATTTCTTTCATAATTAAATTTCAAGTAGTTTAGTGAGGTTCATTATACAGACACTTTAAAAGCAAAGGAATACTGTTTATCTCTGTTGGTGTAACAGTAATTAAAAGAAAAACTAGAGAGTCTAATAATAACTAAAAAAAACTAGAGAGTCCAATCATGCAATTTTAACATGTTGCAAACATTTCTTTCATAATTATTTTTCAAGTAGTTTGGTGAGGTTCATTATACAGACACTTTAAAAGCAAAGGAATACTGTTTATCTCTGTTGGTGTAACAGTAATTAAAAGAAAAACTAGAGAGTCTAATAATAACTAAAAAAACTAGAGAGTCCAATCATGCAATTTTAACATGTTGCAAACATTTCTTTCATAATTATTTTTCAAGTAGTTAGGTGAGGTTCATTATACAGATATTATTATTCATTATACATATATATTATTCATAATACAGATACTTTAAAATCTAAGGAAAACCGTTAATTTCTGTTGGTGTAACAGCAATTAAATGAAAAACTAGAGAGTCCAATAATAAGAAATAATTCAAATAAAGCAAAGTTTTTTTTTATATCATTCAATTTTAACATATTGTAAACATTTCTTTCATAATTAATTTCAAGTAGGTGAAGTTCATTAGTAAATAAATTTAAAAAAAACTTTAAATAAAAGAAAACAAGGTTTTTTTTACCATAGATTCCTACATGACATAAAACAATAATGACATGTTATTGCATATTTAAATTTCTGTGCAAACATTTCGTTTAAATCTCACTCTTGATTTAACGGTATTTTTTATACAGCTTTAAGTAGGTGATTAGAAAAAAATAAAAATGAATTGGTGTATAATTTCCTCGTGGGATAAAAACAAATTTTAAGTGAAATATTTATTAACATTTCCTTTTCATAATAACGTAGTAATTTTTAACACGAATAAGTAAACAATTATTATTTACAGTGAAAATTATCACAATATGTATAAAAAAGTTGTTACAATAATACTTTATGACAAAATAATACTTTCACTACTTACTAAATAATGCATTACTAAAATACTGACAAATAAAACTTTTGCTTACTTCACAAAACAACATTTATACTTTCGAAATTGAAATAAATCTGTTATTCCGCAGAGATATATTATGAATTGCATTATAAATACCTTATTTATTGATAAAGTTTATGTTGTATCAAATAACGTGGTTTGAATATTTTAAACCACTGAATTTAAACGTTTTTACAGATATATTTCCACTCAATATTTGAACGGCATACTAGAAACGAAATAAAATAGTTTCATTGAATATTTTTGCTTCATCTCTGTAAAATTTTATTACATTTAATATGAATTTATCCTTTTACTATCGAACTAAAAATAGTAATTTTCATAGGTTTAAATATTATCTATGAACAATAAAAAATGAAAATCATTTCTTCAGATAATTTTTTTTTATAAAAGTATGTACCGTATTTTATTATAATAATACCTTTATATATTTAACTTGCGTTTTCGAAGTTTATAATATATTTTAAAAGCATATATTTTATATAATATATTTATATAAGACTATTTATTTTATATAAGAATTATTTATAGAATAGAATTATGTATAGAATAGAATTATTTATAGAATAGAATTATGTATAGAATAGAATTATTTATAGAATAGAATTATTTATAGAATTATATTTATAGAATTATATTTATAGAATTATATTTATAGAATTATATTTATAGAATTATATTTATAGAATTACATTTATAGAATTATATTTATAGAATTATATTTATAGAATTATATTTATAGAATTATATTTATAGAATTATATTTATTGAATTATATTTATAGAATTATATTAATAGAATTATATTTATAGAATTATATTTATAGAATTATATTTATAGAATTATATTTATAGAATTATATTTATAGAATTATATTTATAGAATTATATTTATAGAATTATATTTATAGAATTATATTTATAGAATTATATTTATAGAATTATATTTATAGAATTATATTTATAGAATTATATTTATAGAATTATATTTATAGAATTATATTTTGTAGAATAGAATTATTTATAGAAATATATTTTACATAATAGAATTATTTATAGAATTATATTTATAGAATTATATTTATAGAATTATATTTATAGAATTATATTTATAGAATTATATTTATAGAATTATATTTATAGAATTATATTTATAGAATTATATTTATAGAATTATATTTATAGAATTATATTTATAGAATTATATTTATATAAGGCGTATTGACTAAATAACTATTCAAGGATAGAACATAAACATCTTTAATCACATATGCCTAACATTACAATAATCTCGGGGAGGAACGAAACCTTAAATACGCATCACCGTAAGAGGCAGTTACATGACTGAAGCTTTCCTGCGCAGCGGGAAAGAGAATTTCTTTTAGATTCGTCGATAGCTTTGAGGTTTATGGTAGTAGTGGCTTTTGAACGGTTTTACAACACATAACCAAATTTGAAAGTTGGAGCGGCTAAATCTGAAAAGTGTGTGATCGGTTCTGACACACATGGCTATTTGAAAGTTGACTAGCTATATCTGAAAAAGATGAGAATTTCTTTTAGATTCGTTAACTTTTAAATCTGAAAAGTGTGTGATCGGTTCTGACACACATGGCTATTTGAAAGTTGACTAGATATATCTGAAAAAGATGAGAATTTCTTTTAGATTCGTCGATAGCTTTGAGGTTTATTAATATGTTGAAATGATTTCCCATCAAAAAACCTCCTTCAGCGATTATATGTGTTTTGATGCTTCAGATAGTTCAAAAATAAATTTTATCTCAACTGATTTTTCCGAATGGGAAGATAAACTCCGAGTGTTCATCTTTCCATCTCCGCGATATCCTTTTTGAAAGGAAATGTTGCCTCCATTTCGAAAGGAAATGTTGCTGTTTATATCGCCTCACCGGAAAGCTGAAATTAAAACCTGTTTTCGTGTATGTAATCGCTATTCTCTTATATATAGTATTTCGACTGTGTGTTTAATATTCTAACATCGGTCAGCTCTGCACACTCCCGCGTTCCCCCGATGGAATTACTTCACATGCATTTAATAATAGGTAAGCTGTAATATCTTTAAGCTTAAATATCCTTGTAGCCGTTAGATCCTTCTGGCCGAGTGGTTAAAATCAACGACGGATAACATCCGGCCGGAACGATCTTTTACCATCTTAGGTTCGAATCGCTACTATACATATAAAATCAAATGAAATTAAGTATAGAAAATATGAGGTAATTTAATAAAAAAAAGTTCCTTTATATCATATCATATATAAAAAAAATATTAATTTTTTTTAGTTGAGTAGAAAAATTTATTTATCAAATGTTAAAATATATTTCTTTTTAAAAAGTGATGGTATTTATATTAGTTTCTATTTTGTTTATATATATATATATATATATATATATATATATATATATATATATATAGTAATGCGCTTACTCTTAGTTAAAATAATTGACATACACCATACAAAGCGTTTAAATATTTTTTATTAAACATCAAAGACATATTAAACAAAATAACATAATATAAGTCAAAATCAATTTTCTTCATTTCTTAAAGTATAGTGGCCATAGGCTTTACATGTTGTTGAGTCCTCTCGATAGAATTTATCGTCAAAGCTAGATAGAGATATCTTATTTACATTATAAGTGCTTAACACATGATTTTTGCTTAAAATTTGCATTTGACAATTTTTTAAAAGTTCATCATTTATTAAGGTATTAACATACATATCATGATCAAAATGTTTCAACACTGAATTTTTCACACCTTTCCCCGTTTTCTTGCAAGAATCTCCGAAAATATAAGAGTACATTTTTGGTTTCAAAGCACAAAATTGTTTAATTGGCACTCCAGACGTCTCATTTTTCAACAAACCAATTTTCATTTTATTCGATTCGCTGTATAAAAAATGGGATTTTTCATACGTTGAAAAATCAAAGATATCAGGAAATTTAGTTGCAAAATCTTTGTATACATCATCACATTTAATTTCGAGAATTAAATTATCTGTGTCTGAATAAAGTAATTGAACATTTTCACCATATATTTTTTTAAACACATCATAGTAAATTCTATATACATGAAGTTTTGATATTTCAAGGATTGTAAACCCGATTGCAACGCATTTGTTCAGGTATAACTGACTTCTCTTTTTTTTAAAGAGCATACATTCTGGATTGATCGGTTGAAAATAATCAGTTGCCGAGCTTTGTAAGTGTTTTTTACACTCCTGTTCAGTGACGGCAATAGAAATATTTCTCAGTTTGCGAACGTTTAACAAGGTTCGACCGAAAAATGCATTATTCATTAATTTGTAAAAGTTTTTATAAAAAGTACCATTAGCTTGTTTACGGTGGTATGAATTCAGATCCATATAGGGTTTTAAAAAAGCAGTCTGTTTAAACGAGATTATTTTATGAATTTTTTCTAAAATTAAACCTTTCTTAAGATAAAATTGTAGATTTAAATAGTGTACGACATAATTTTTTTTATTATTCAAATTTGGAATGAGTTTTCTAGTTTTTGTATATTTCATGTTGAATTTATTTAACAGTTTTTGTTGATATGCCGACAACTCTTCTAATTTGAGGTCAATGTGATTGGGGGCTAGAGGGTAAGAATTGTGTTCGTCGTGATAGTCTTCAGGGTAAATTAAATCTACTATTAATATATATCCGAGTTTGGAATCAGAAGGGATTTTTAACACATCAAATGATTTTAACTCCTGAGCATTTAACCATTTATAATCGCTGTGGGGTAGATACGCAGTCATACAATAGCCGTAAAGATTTAAAATATCAACATTAATTATATATTTACTCTCTATATCAGGATTATAAGTTTCAGGAAGATATTTGTTATTGGCCTGCGAAAAACGTTTTGCAGCTATGCACACCCCCCCTCGTATACCATGTTCAATTGTTAAATACATATCAACGTCTGTTATTAATTCTAGAGTGCAATCGCTCATCTTAAGGCCTGCGCTCCAAGTCAGATCAGCTGCCGAAATAAATTGCAATACTTCTAAATTATATATATTCATGGCAATATCGCGAAAACTTTCAAATACATCAGCTAACAGCAGGCAGTCTGTAAATAGGTAAAGTTTCAAATAGTCTTCAAACGTTTTGCATTTAAATTTTTGCCATACCGTTTGTGCAAATTCGTAATCTTGATCGGTAATGTGACAACCAGTCAGATTGTTAAAAAAATCTATCTTTTCGGGGAGCTTCCTAACAGTTAATTTCTCAACGTTGTCGAACCAGGAGTATGGGAATACTCCTTTCCTCTTTAAAAGGTTGCATTTTCTTTTTCGCGTGAAAAATTCTTTTAAAATAGGAAAGTCGTAGCCAGATATATTCAAACTTTCAACTAAAGTACTTAAAGATGCGCTTAAAAAATTATAACTATCCAAAAATTTTAAATTATCGATTGTGAACGTTGTAAATTTTTCACAGTTAATGGGAATTACCTTAATTCTTTTAGCATACAGGTGAGATATTTTTTTGAAAATAAATTTTGCATCATACCCAGTCAAGTTATGAATTACAATATGTATATAATTCGATTCTTTTAAATTAATATTGCATGGGGATGAGTGACAAAATCCTCTGAAATGACCTTCCAGATGAGAATGATCTCTTGCAATAATATCATCTGGTTTGAATTTTTTTTTACAAAGGTAACATTCAGAACTTTTTTCAAAACTGACGTTGATCATAGGAATATTTCGAGTTAAATACCTCGACAAAATGCTCTCGATATTTTGTAATGTTAGAAGAAAGTTTTCTACACAATCACTTCCTCGATAATATTTATGATAGATAATTTTCTTATCGTTGCTAATTACAAATATACCATAGCATATTGGCTCATGGTGTTGAGTTTTTGCGGTGAAACTTGTACTCTGATGGGGGTAAACCGTGCTAACAGGCATTATGAGCGATTCAAAATCAGCATAAATTACAAACGGGGTTTTTAACATTTTCTGATACGAGGTAAACTTTAAAAAATTATCACCTTTTTTCGGCATTTTTATTCGTTCCGGTTGGTTATCCAAACAAAATATTTGATGGGATTTTAAAGTTTCTAATCTTTTAAAACTAATCAAACAATTCTTGCAGTGAAAATGCATACCATTTTTGCTGCACATTAATCTCGCGAAATTTGAAATATAAAAGTAATGTTTTTTATACAATAACAGGTCTATTTCCTTACACCCATCATTTTTGCTTATATAAATAGGAAATAATTTACTCTCGAATCCATAGACATTTATCCTTATATTGTTTTTTCGTTCGAAGGTAGGTATTTGACTAATTTTTACTGGGAATTCTAAAAAGGCAAAATCTAAGCGTTTAATATACTTTGTAAAGAATATACGTTATTTTTATGAGCTTTTGAGCTCATGAACAACCCGCACATAACCGAATATAAGAAGCATTTTTGATCTGAATTTTTTATATGAATAATACATTTTTTTCGTTTCAAAATTAAGGGTAGAGTTATATTAGCACATCCTCCTCGCGGTTCATCATATTTCCCCAAATGTAACTCAATACATTTGATAGAGTGAATTATCCAATTCGAACCTAATCTCACAAAATTTTCTATAGACAAAAGTATTTTTCTAAGCGCATTGTCAATTTTTTCGTTTATTTGATAAATGGATAATAATCTTTCAGCAAAGGATGTAAAATAAAATTCTTGTATTTTAAATTTCGTTTTTTCAATATTTTCATATTTTATAAAGTCGACGCAAAGACATAAAATGAATCGAATTCTTAAAGATATTGTATTATTTTCTAATAAGTTTGAAATTTCTAATCTATTGTCTTCTATTGCTATTAATGGGTCTATGTAATTTTCTAAATCACATCTATACGTTTTTACATAATTATTAATTGATTTTTCTTTTAAATAAAACATTATTCAACTTTTGTATTTAAGAATTGATTTTATCGTTATACAATAACTGAATTCATTCCAGATGTAAAATACCAGTGAAAATTACACACTTTTTAAGGAGGAATAAAACTTAAATGTATTAATGTCGTTTCAGTATGATTTGAGATATTCTTTCACATAATCAACAGCTTTTGACAAATCATTAATCTTATCTATTGGGATATTAAACCTATTTCGTACATCACCGTTGGACTCGCGGCTGATACACATATAATAGGCTTTTCTAAACTCTCTAATACTAATTGCAAAGCCTCCTCCGAAATATACGGAAAATTCTTTGATACCTCCACGAACAGGGGCGTCTTGCACTAGCACAACATCGTATTTGGAGTCATGGCTGCTGCACGAAGAATCTCTCCCATCTGACGGTTCTTCCTGAATCGACTCCAGAATTTCCGCTGGTTTCTTGTTCTTTTTTTTTCTTTCGTACTTCTAAATCCACCGCTGCTTTTCTTTTGTCTTTATTAATGACTGCTTCAAAATCTGAAATATTTTTTTTAAAAATAATAATTAATGCTATATCTGAGAATACCATATTATTCAACAATCACTTCGAGTTTTGCGGGGTGGAATAGATTATTATTATTATTATTCCGATTTTTTTTTCAGGAATTTTCTCAGCAGAGGTTTTGATTGCATATCGTTGTACCTAGTCATAACTATTCTGATTTAATTGAGAAGCGATGATTAGATACGATACAATACGATGAAATATATCATCAATAACAGCGGTGGAAGGAATCAGGTTTCCATAGTGAGTATTTATGAATCATTCATTTACATCTGAAAAATTATCAAACACTACATTCATAAAAAAAAATACTTACTTGAAAAAGAATTGCTGTTCATTTTGAAGAATCACCCCTGTTGAAAAGTCCTCCGAGTGGTTTAAGAAGAAATGAGTCAGTCCAATCTGGAAATTTATAAAAAAAAATGCATTACAAAATTATCATTAACAGAATTTTTACTCAAAAACAGTTAACAATTAATCGGAAAGGATTATATAAAGATTTTTTGAATTACCTAATATAATTTTTAACAATTAATAAAATAAGAGGTTAACAAATCATTTAGTTGAATTATAAAAAATGTATTACAATATATTACAAAAATATCAATAACACTATTTTTTCTCAAAAACAGTTAACAATTAATCTCAATGGATTATATTAAAATATTTTTTTGAATTGTCTAATATAATTTTTAAGGATTAATACAATAAGCAGTTAACATTTCATTTAGATGATTTATAAAAAATTATTTTAATATAAAAGGAATTTATTTTGAAATACCTACTATGTATTTCAAATACTCGACGTTTCAGATATTAAAATTAACTTACGTAAAATTACTTAGAAAGAGCATCCTTCATTATGAACACAGCTCCGAGGAACATTGTCACCGCACAACTTACTAAAAACATTTTTTCGCTAATCATTATGACAATATAGAATAAAGAAAAAACTTACACGAGTTTCTCTCGTCGATGGATCGGAGTGAGAAGTAACTGCTTAACGCTAGTTTTTATATACCTCAGACCGTCTATAATAAAAGTTACGTGGAAAACTAGGTGAAAAAACATCCTTTCCTTTCTTCGTCGAAGTTGAAGAAAAACTATATGTAGACTTCTTCGCTCTGCTTCTCGAAATAGTTTTTTTTTTTTAACATGTATAATATTCTATTTTGCAAAAACAATCTCACTTATATAAATTTATCATTGTAAAGCTATTCACCTTATCCAATATGACAAAATAAACTCATTTACAATAAAATAACATTTAATAATAAAATATTACATTACCTTCAATCATTAACAGTTTTCAATTCCGGGAGTAGCATATAATTCCGTCGGAGAATGAATCTGTTTCACAAGCTCGTTGTTGTTTAAAATTTTAAAATAGCCAACTTTCATAATGTAATCAGGATGATCGGGCACACTGCAATTAAATTGCTTTGCGACGTGTATACATTCCAAAACACTGTCAAATAATCGTTCTGAACAGGTGTGAATGGTATAAGGATCATTTTTATCAAATTTATGCAAGTAAAGATAACCAAACTTCGCCATTATATCTGATCGGGATCACCACCTCCACCTGGGGAAAACAAGCGCGTCCAGGAAAAAAAAAACTTCGGTGAAAGAGAATAGTTCTTTTATATATACACCATATTCTATTTTAAGAACAGTCAAAAACAATTCCGATAATTTATATTTTTCATTAGAAAAAGAAATCCACTTACCCACACCCGATTTAAGCGGATGTTTTTATATAACAGATCACAAGGAGGTGCATACGTTCATATACAAAATGTTAAAACTTCGCGGTGGATCGTCTGCCCTGCTGGTAGGACCTAGTAGAGCGGGGAAAACTTCCTTAGTTCGGAAAATAATTGCCGAAAACCATTATGATCCACCTATTAAAAAAGTCATTTGGAGTTATAAAGTTGTGCAACCGTGGTTTGCGAAAGAAAAAGATTTTTCTTTCATTCGGGGGTTACCCGAATCAACTCAAGAAGGGGATTTGCTAGTGCTTGACGATTGTTTATTCGACTTATCTCAAGAGATTGCGGAATACTTCACGGTTAACTCCCATCATGGGAATGTGAATATAATTTTGATTTTACAAAATTTGTTCCCCAAGTCGAAATTTGCAAGAGATATTAGTCTCAACGCTCAGTATATCATTCTGTTTAAAAACCCTCGCGATGCTTCTCAAATACAAACATTCGCCCGTCAGATTTACCATAGAGGAGCAGGGAAATTTTTAGTCAACGCATATATGAAATCAACATCGAAACCTTATGGTTATTTGTTAGTCGACCTCTGTCCGAACACGCCAGAACAATTTCGCGTTCGTGAGAGTATTTTTCCAGACGATCAGGGGCATAGCTATATTTACTTACCAGAGAAATGAAATCCCTCAAAAAGAACTATCATTTGTTACATCTACTGTCGACGGCATCACCCACACAAAGACGTGCTATTTTGAAAACAGCGAACAAAAATCAGATAGATTGTTTATGTGAACTCTGTTTGAACGCTCTGGATGGAAATTTAAAAGTAAACGTTCAAAAATTGTCAAAGTACAGAACTACTTTAAGAAAAATTGCGAAAAAGCCAAAGAAATTCGAAGTGAAAAAAAGACTTTTATTACATCAAACGGGGGGGTTTCTCCCGCTGATAATTCCAGCAGCTTTGTCGTTATTAGGTAAGCTATTCACCAAATCGGAGTAAACGTATAAAAATCAACTTATTGAATTAGATACCATCATTTTCGTTATTGCATGAGAGAAACATGGCACGCAGAATGGCATTAATACCTGAGGAATTAGTTTCATCATATCAATTTCAAAAACCTGAATTGCGTGTTGACGAGGAGATTTCGAATTTACTAGATCGTAAACAATTAACCGACTCTGCAAAGGTGAAGCTTTTGAGTCATTTGATAACGCGATTCCATCAGACGGTTCATACACCGAAACCTCCAATATCCGTGAAAGTTGAAAATGAAGCGGTAGTCGAACCGTCTAGCGAAAGGGGTGAAAGAACTACACCTGATATCGACGATGGGATTCTCCATGATATCATCAACTCTGTCCCATCAACAAGCAAAAGGTTTGTCTCGCCTATTGCGGAAAAATTGAAAACGCGAGAGTACACGTGGAATGATTTCGGAGAATTTGTTCAAGGAGAACGAGCAGTAAAGGGTTCAAACATTGTGGATTTGTTTTCTTATATGCTTCGAAACTCTAAATCTGAAAAAACCCCACGAGAGTTTCCTATGTTCTGGAAAGCTATAAAAGAAGTGAATATCCCAAAGCGTTGGATTGTGAATCGAAAACTATTAGAGGATTCAACGAGTGAGGAGGAGCAAGTGCCCGTCTTTCCAAAGTTACCTTCCTACAAGAAAAACAAATCTAAACTCTCTCGCCGAAGATCTTCATCCCTGACATGGAGTCACTATTAAAAAACATTTACTTCAACGCGAAACATCCTGCGTCTTTCGGTGGTGTTTCAAAACTAGCGAAAGCGGGAGGTGTCTCACGCAAGAAAGCCCGCAACTTTTTAATGAAGCAAGATGCATACACTCTACACAAACCAGTAAGACTGACATTTCCACGCAGGCGAACACTCGCATACTTCAAACATGATCTTTGGCAGGCGGACCTCCTTGATATGAGAAATCTTGCCGTTCATAATAGAGGGGTTAAATATCTACTCGTAGTTATTGATGTATTTACAAGATTTGCTTATGTAGAACCGTTGAAAAACAAAACCGGAAAATCAGTCTTTGAAGGGTTTGAAAAGATATTCAGCAAGGACCTCCCCCCCATTAACCTTCAAACCGACGATGGTTTAGAATTCTTTAACAGTAAAGTGAAATCTCTTTTGAAGAAACATAAAATAAATCATTATTCTAGCTACAGCGAACACAAGGCAAGCCTTGCGGAACGTCTGAATCAAACCATCAAATATAAAATTTATCGATACATGACACATCATAAAAATTATAAATACATAGACGCATTACAAGATTTGATCAAAAGTTATAACGATAGCGTACACAGTAGTATTGGCTTCGCTCCTGCGAAAGTAACTCCGGCTATAGAAAAAACGCTTTTCGCAAAACAATTTGGTTATGTGTCTATCGCGAAGTATACATTTACTCCGGGTGATCGAGTGAGAATTTCAAAGCATAGAAAAACATTCCATAGAGGATATCAAGAAAATTGGACTGACGAGGTGTTTATCGTAAGCAAACGATATCCCACCCACCCTCCTACATACGTATTGACAGATTTGAACGGAGAACTAGTAGAAGGGAAATTCTACGCTTCAGAACTGCAGAAGGTGATAAAGACAAGGCGAGATTACTGGCGCATCGAATCGATTCTGAAGACGAGAACTCGTGGAAAAAGTAAAGAATATTTCATAAAGTGGAAAGGTTTTCCTTCAAAATTTAATTCTTGGATTAAAGAATCATGGATGAAGTGACTGAACAGTTCTATGTTGCTCTACCCAGCAACTCGAGTATAAAATTTTTTCCTCAGAATACACAATCTAGTTTTCGCACCAAACTAGCCTCTCCATTAATACTCAACGGAAATTTCGAATGCGCTCTTAAAGAAATATTTATACCTAGAAATTATTTCAATATTGGAGAGCATAACAATACATATTCCTTAACCTATGATAAAGAAACAGAGGTACCATTAGAGTTTAAAGAACATGAAATCGAAGTTCGATATACATCAACTGAAAGTAACGCTGAATTTTGGATGAAAGTGAACGAGACTATTAAAAATACGGTTGGTAAAGAAAAAAGCGTTATATTTTCCATGGATGAAACTGATACTAATGTTATTATAAACGTTGAAAGCGGTTTTGAAATATTCATTTCGAAAAAACGTGCACCGAAACTTTTGTATATGTTACACCTAGAAGGTGAGGATGTACTTATATCTACAACGAGATCAATTAAGTTCCGACAGAAGGTGATAAATAAACAAACATTTATAATTATTGATAAAAATCCGAAAAATGTCAAAATTATTAAAATTCCAATTCAACCCTTAAATGCAGGAAATGACCCAACAAATATCGATGAACTTGTTGGTATTTTGAATGAAAACATTAATCTATTAAATGTAGAAAAATATTTACAAGTAACATGTATTTCCGAAGAGAATATACTAATATTAAAACCTGATTCAAATGCCGAAATTTCATTTCATATATTAGAATCGGAATATTTCATGAAAGTCTTTAATATAGATTCAAATAAAATATTAAAAGCTGAAGAACGTTTGATACTAAATACAGAATTACCATTTCCCGTTGTCGGATTTTTAAATTTACAGATAAAAGAGTATTATAGCACTATTGAAAAAAGGCTATACACTGAAAACGTTACATTAGAAGTTGGAATGTACAAAACCCCTCAAATGTTATTCAATGCGATTAAAACTGTTCACCTTTCTCAACTTCCAAATTCTAAAGTAAAAATGGAAGTACCAAATGATATTGAAATAAATTTTAGTAGAGGTTTAGCTGATATGCTTGGTTTTGTTGATACACGTTATAATAACGGAATCTATGAAAGCAAATACTCTCTTGAATTAGATGGAGGGATTACAGAATTGTATGTTTATACAAATATCATATCAGCCTATCACATCGGGGATACATTTGCGAAATGTCTCTGTGTCATACCTTGCATGAGCGAAAAAGATGATCAAATCGTTCGACATTACCAAAACCCATTAAAACCCATAACCCATCATTATCAGTTTCACAGTCTTTTATTGAGACAATTGACATTGAAATTAAAACAGCTTCGGGTAGTAGTATTATATTTAATGGTGGTAAAACCTACATATTGCTATCATTTCGTAGACGACGTCAATAAAAAAAAAACTAATTTTTTCATTCCATCCTTTAACTGTAATACACCACACGTGTGAGCTCAAAGGATTAGCTGCATTATTGTTCGCAAGTAGCTACCAGTTCTATCCAAAAAAACATTTAAATACCAACATTTTTGGAGGTCTTCATCATTCATCATGAAGCATCTAGATCAGAGGACATGTGATCTATATTACACATCCCAAGCAGGAGGAGGTGATGGTTATTTCCACGGAGTAGCACATCAAAGAGGTTATGGTTTTTTTTCTGATCTATTTCGAACAATCAAGCCGATCGCTCTGAAGGCAGGTCAATATTTAGGCAGACACTTACTCAATACTGGATCTCGTGTAATCAGTGATCTGGGAAGCGGTGCTTCGTTTAAAGATTCAGCTCGTTCGCGATTACGAGAAACATCAAATCAAATTAAGAGTGACGTCTTGCAAAGGCTGCAACATGGATCGGCTATAAAAAGAAAACGAAGTAAGAAGAGTGCACATACTAAACCTAGAAAACGAAGAAGACAGGACATATTTTCATGATGGATGAGCGATCCTGCCCTTGTCTCAAGTCCGATCTCGACATTTTCGAGAATACAACGTTGCAAGTGTCAACAGAAGAATCTTCTTTCTTACAAATCCATCCGGTGGCGAGTCTAAATGACAAAGCACCTCTGGAATTCTTTTTGAACAGTAGCGGTGAATATTATCTAGACCTGTCGCACACGCTACTCCATTTGCAAGTCAAAATCTTAAAAAACAACGGAACTGCAACATCTGCTACCGATCAAGTTACACCAGTGACATATCTTCTCAATACCCTGTTTTCAGACTGTTCCGTATTCCTGAATGATAAACAAATTGCTTCTCAAGCTAATTATAGCTACCGATGCTATTTAGAATCTCTGCTATATACATCAAAAGCAACGCAAACAACTCTGCTGACTGCGGCTTTTTTTTATAAAGACACAGCTTCTAAACACAACGATGTTGATAGCACAACTTCTGGAAATGATGGTTTGAAAAAACGGCATTCACTATCCAAGCAAAGTAAAGTACTTGATCTGATTGGAGGTCTCCACCTAGACTTGAGCACACAACCTAAACTGATTCCAAACGGTGTAGACTTTCGTGTGAAATTACAACGGAACAAGGATGCCTTTGTTCTAATGTCTACAACGGAAGATTTTAAAATTGTTATACAAAGTGCTTGTTTGTATATCAGGAAAGTACATATCAACCCCAGCGTATGGTTAAGTCACCAAAAGGTATTAGAGACAACAGTGGCTAAAATACCTATTCGACGAGTGGAGTGCAAAGCATTTTCTATCTCTTCCGGCGTGTCCAGCCATTGCATTGCTAACGCGTTTTTAGGGTCTAGTCCTACTCGATTGATATTAGGTTTCGTGTCTAATACAAGTTATAACGGTGATGTAGGTAAAAACCCCTTTTGCTTCGAGCACTATAATTTGAATCATTTAGCCGTATCAAACGGTAATAAAACCTTCCCCTCTCAACCATTAAAACCAAACTATGATCAAAATCAATATGCACGCAGCTACTTTTCTCTGTTCACTGACTTAGGTCGCTATCATTACGATTCTACTATAAATATTACGTACGAAGAGTACAAGAAAGGTTATTGTTTGTATGTCTTCGATCTAACCCCCGACTTCAGTGCTAGCGAAAGTCATATCAGCGTTGCTCAGAACGCTAATCTTACAATTGATTTTAAATTCACGCAACCATTGTCAGAAACTGTGACTTTGATAGCCTATGCACTCTACCGAAATACCATCGAGATTGATAAAGCAAGAGGTGTTTTTATCGATTATTAGCTATGGATAGTTTGAGTCTATGCAGAGCGGCATGTAGTGATCCACTCATTCGAGTGCGATTTGCAGGTGTTTACGCCAGTGACGAATTACCAAAGCGACGAAATGAATATTGTTCATTTATCGTCAATTTGGATAAACGTGAATTACCAGGTAGTCACTGGGTGGCGATCTATTTCAGAAAAAACAAATGTCAATATTTTTGTAGCTATGGATCCCCACCTAGCGGAGGAGTTATTTCTCGTTTTATAGCGAGAAATTCTACGAGCGTGGAATACAATAAAAACACTTATCAAGACGAGGGTACCTTTACCTGTGGATTATATGCTCTGTACTTTCTCTATCAGTGTGTTCGCTCAAGATCGCTATTAGATCTGCACCCGTTTCGTCCCAAATCTAATGAAAATTTTATAAAAATGTTTTATACCACATGTCTGAAACAAAAATCATGTTGTATTATGTTCACTTGTAACCAAACCTCGCAGATGTATAATTGTCTTTTGAATAAAAAAAATGATTAAAAAAAATGTGTTATGACTTTTTTATTATCTGTTAGATACTATCGATGAGTGCTGGAATATATACATCAATCAAATTATGTAAAATATTATGATGAGAAGTGTAACCATAATTTATATATTACATTTTAAAAAAAAGTTAGAACATAAACTTGAATATAAATAAAGACATTTTTAAAAAATATCTAAAAAAGATAGCTATGAAAGTTTTTATTTATCAAGGAATAAAACCATTATCAAAAACTTCTTTTGAAAACTGTAAAAAAAGAACGCGTATCGAGCCTCCGCTTCGAAAGGAAGCGAGGGTATAAAAATATAATCCCCCGCTCCTGGTTATATTTTAGAACGAGCAAAACAGTTCTTGCTACTGCGATATGCGAGTGTTATCAGTGGATGAGGAAGGGGTTTATAAGCTAACGTAATGTTGAGGCATTTCATTCTCACTCTAAGAGTTCAAACTAACTCTCCTTTGGAGTCGAAACATCAACGAATCTAAAAGAAATTCTCATCTTTTTCAGATTTAGCTAGTCAACTTTCAAATAGCTTTTGGGTGTCAGAACCGCTCACACACTTTTCAGATATAGCTAGTCAACTTTCAAATAGCCATGTGTGTCAGAACCGATCACACACTTTTCAGATTTAGCCGCTCCAACTTTCAAATTTGGTTATGTGTTGTAAAACCGCTCAAAAGCCACTACTCATAACATATGTAGAGGGCGTTACAATCGTAATAACGGGAACAATATATAGACACGTAACGGGAACATGAAAATATATACAGGTGACGGGGACATGATAATAGGACAAACATATAAGATAATAACATAAATGAATAACGCTGGTTACATCCTCCCCCTCTGGCTCCGACGTAGTCCCGACGAGGGGCCAGCATCAGTTCTTTTGGGTAAGTTTGGTGGCCGTCCTCGCTTTCGCAACGGATTGCAAGGACGTTCGATGGGGTCCTGGGTGTAGGCCTTCAGGGCAGAAGTGTGGTACACGCCCAGGGGCACTTGGGGATTGTCCAGGCTGGCAATTTCGAATGTGGATGGTGATCTTTGTGTAAGGATGACATAGGGTCCATTTCGTCTGGGCATAAACTTTTGGGATTGTCCAGTGGCAGCCTTGCTGACGGGATGCAGGGTCACATACACTTTATCACCTGGAGCATATGGTGGAGTAGCATAGGGCGACTCACATTCTTCGATTTTTTCTTTTTGCAAGAGGTCATCCAGTTCTTTCTTCAATATTTCCTTCTTCGCAGGAGAAACTCTGTATGGTGGATAAGCGACTGGAGCATGCGTTCCCGTATTAATGCCATGCTCTATGAAGGAAGTGCTCTCTCCCCCTGGTTTGAAGCTTTCCTCGAAATCCTGAAGCAAATTATTGACCTGGAGCCTTTGCTCGATGTTCAAGCTCTCGCCTTCTTCTTCACGGAGATTACAGCTGTTGATGGGAAGAGTTTCGACAGGTTGCTGAGACGTCGATGTGATGTCATTCCCAAAATAAACCTTCCGGCGAGGGTTGTCACAAAAGTTCCACCTTTTGTTTCTTATGTCGAGAACAATTTCCGACTTTTCTAGGAAGTCTGTTCCTAAGAGAGTTCGATTTCCTTTTGCATTTGGAAGGGCAAGGAGATCCAGAATGATTGTTTTGTTTTCAATCTCAATGGACACCGTGGCTGTGCAAGCCTCTTCAGTAGTTTGGTAACCGTTTGCCAAGGTCATGGTTACTGAAGTCTCTTGGAACTCCACTCCTTTTCTCTTCAGCAGGTTGTAGAGGATCTCACTAGCGACTGATCTGCTGGCACCTGTGTCTGCACAAACTCTGGCTCGTACACCGGATATGCACACATCAATCAGTGCAATAGGGGACATCTTGGAATGGCAAGTGTACATGGTAAGTGAATTTGCAGGGAAATTCTCATTTCTCGCCGTTGGAGAGCATGTCGGACACTTTGCCTTTATGAAACCAGGTCTGGAACATCCATAGCAGTATATGGCAGGCTTGTTCTCTGGATTAGGATTTCTTTCATTTTGCCTTGGCTTTGGATTCTGCGCCACTTTTCTGAAGTTTCCAGTATTAAATCTTGGACTGGACCACTTCTTGGTATTCGACGTAGAGTCATTTCTGTTGTTTGGACGAACCGTCTCGTAGTCATCTAGCTTTTGTACTAGATCTGTAGTCGTCTTTATTTGTGTCCAGTCATCGATGAAGTGCTCTTTGACTTCTTGTGGAACACGGCGTTTAATCTGGTCTGTAACCATCAGATCAGACAATTCTTCAAAAGTTGTTATGTCGAGACCTGTAATCCAACCTTGAAAGTAATTCCTAAGTTCGTAGGCGAAATCTGTCCAAGTGCCTTCTTTACATTTCGAATGTTTTGTGAACAATTGACGAAATTTCTCTGGAGTAAGTTTATAGCGCTTTAGAAGCAGCTGTTTCACTTTTTCATAATCTTGTGCAACTTCTTCGACTTCTCTTGCAATGATCTGAGCAATATCATATGGCAGCAGACCAATCAGATGAGAGGCCAGAAAGTCCTTGGAATCTCAGCTCTGTGAGCTTGTCGCTCGAAGAGAACGAGGTATAAGCTGATGTCATTCGTTACTGGATCGAATCTCTGGATCAGCGTCTGCAAGCCCAATCTTGGTTTGGCTGCTTGAAAACCATCGTTCTGGGTAAGAGGAACTTGGGATCGTGTTGCCTCATCCTGGAGTTTCAGCTTCTGAAGTTGGAATTCGTAATCGTCTTTTCTTTTCCGCTCTTCGTACTCCAGTTCCAGTCTTCTTTTTCTTTCTTCAGCTTCAAGGTCTTCTTTCCTTTTCTTATCTTCAATTTCAAGGTCTTCCTTCCTTTTCTTATCTTCAATTTCAAGGTCTTCCTTCCTTTTCTTATCTTTAATTTCAAGGTCTTCCTCTTTTATTCTTTCAGCGATTATCTCTTCAAACCTTGCTTGGACAAACTCTAAATCGTCCTTATATGCTTCACTCTCTTGTATTCTCGTCTTCAGTTGAATAACTTTCAGACTATCAATACCATCCAAGTCCAGTTCAATTGCCAGCCGGACCAGGTCAATCTTCTTTCCCCGTGCGAGAAATGCCATCGTGGGATTTCAGTCTAGTTCTTTGTGAGTTCAGAATATGGCAGTAGATAACAGGCACACAAAATAATTACCTCAAAGTCCTAGAGCTATTTCACAGTTCAATGCACTTAAACTCACTACAATTACCCTACCATGAAATATTAGCACTCAAATCGTCTATAATTATTTTTCAGAAAACCAATTAATATCAGTTAAAATAATATTAAATAATTTAAACTATTATAAATTTATTGTAAACCATTATAAAATCATTCCAACTATTCATTTATTCAAGCAAATGACACTGTGCAGTATGAAATCTTTTCAAGTGTAAATGACACTGTATAACACCCGATCTCTAGTTAAAATGCAAAATTTTTATGGTACAATTTCAATATTAGATTACCAGAATACCAAAATATATTTTAACATGACTGAACAAATTTATTTATAAGAAGAATCACTTTTGTTTAAATTATTTAGAAATTTATGAAGTACTTAAATATAAAATCAAAACAATAGCATTAACAAACTTCCATTTCATAACGAATCAATTCAAGTGTTCTTTCAAAATAAATTTTAAAAACAACATTAAATTTTATAATATAATCAATTATCCAACTGATCAAAATAACTAATAATTAGTTAATGCCAATAATTAAATTAAATAAGCACTATCACAAATAAAACTTCCTGCCAATATAAAATCTACTACTCTGAATCACACTAAGAACATTTATTTCTTATGTTTGCATGTCAAACCACATTCTTTTATTTTTCCCGAAAGAGAACAAAATAAAATAAATAAAACCCACAATCAGAATTTTCAAGGCCAGCAAAAATTTCAAATAAAAGAGAACAGAAATAAAACACTCTCAGTTACGTGGAGAGGAGGGGGGAAAAATTGCTTTTCTCCGAGCGTACGAATTTGAATTCGCAATGCGAATACGATTGTCAGAATCAGTGTTTACAAAACCAAGGTGGTTTTTTTTAATTTCAAATTCAGTGAAAAACACAGCAAACCATTGCGGTTTAATTTGAAAAGACTAGTTAAATTTAAATCAATAGAGATAACACTCCAAACGAGACACAGCATACGTGTTATGCAAATTATCTCCTCACAGTAAACAGGATGTATACTGAAAAACGAAACTTTGCGTTTCGAAACTGAAACTTTGCGTTTCAAAACTTTAACCTAGCCTGCAAATTAAAAAACTTGTAACACTGAACAGAAAACAAAATAACACTTATCTTAAACATCCGATGACATTCCTTCTTGCCTGAAGAACAGAAATATAGTTCGTTTAGAAACGAACTTCAAAATGGCGGCCCTCGCCATTTTCATCAATCGGAACGAAAACCTAAAAAGCGAGCCCTGCAATTGCTGTTCTTACAGTGTTGCGCCACGTTGGGTAGCCATTTATAAGGCGTATTGACTAAATAACTATTCAAGGATAGAACATAAACATCTTTAATCACATATGCCTAACATTACAATAATCTCGGGGAGGAACGAAACCTTAAATACGCATCACCGTAAGAGGCAGTTACATGACTGAAGCTTTCCTGCGCAGCGGGAAAGACATAACATATGTAGAGGGCGTTACAATCGTAATAACGGGAACAATATATAGACACGTAACGGGAACATGAAAATATATACAGGTGACGGGGACATGATAATAGGACATACATATAAGATAATAACATAAATGAATAACGCTGGTTACATTTATAGAATTATATTTATAGAATTATATTTATAGAATTATATTTTGTAGAATAGAATTATTTATAGAAATATATTTTACATAATAGAATTATTTATAGAATTATATTTTATAGAATTATATTTTATAGAATTATATTTTATAGAATTATATTTTATAGAATTATATTTTATAGAATTATATTTTATAGAATTATATTTTATAGAATTATATTTTATAGAATTATATTTTATAGAATTATATTTTATAGAATTATATTTTATAGAATTATATTTTATAGAATTATATTTTATAGAATTATATTTTATAGAATTATATTTTAAAGAATAATTTAATAATATTTTACAGAATATATTTTTATATAATATTTGGATTAATATATACAATAAGAAAATTTTACAAGAACTTTACTTATAATTATTTAAGTAACGTTATTAATTATAATATTTAGAACCCTTCTGTATTGATAACTTTTATTATATGAAGAAAACTGAAAAAAAATTATTCAAAATTCCAAGTTGCGTAAAGATATTCTTTATGATCAATCTTCTTAATTGCTCCTACATATTATGACAGTATTTTCACTCAAAAATATATCTTCCAAATGGCGTGGCACATGCTGGATTGTTGGAGCTACCTCTTTCTTGCAACCAAATAGATGCTCTGTCTACCTATATGAAAAATATTTCACAAAAAAATACAATTTACTATAATATTATTTTATATAACGAAAACTTCAATTGAAATAAAGCACATAACTTCGCTTTAAAAACAGAAAATTACATTTTCAATCATCACACTCCCCCTCTGTAACGTCTGGCTCATCTGCTGTGTTGTCTGGTTTTAGTCCATCGTCGAACCACGAAACATAAAAGAACCAAAAACTCTACTGTTTATAAGTGTTACATAACCTTCCTTTAAGCAAAGCACGTCAGTCGTTTGGAGAAAAATGGCGGTAGCTCTAGGAGCTACCTATATATTGCAACAAACTAATGAGACAGACAGCTTCATTTCTTGAGTAACGCGAGAACTAAAATTTGGAGCTACATCTTTCTGGTACCAAACGAACAAGTTTTTTTTACAAGAAGATAGTACATGGAACTCCAAATTCCCCTAGGTTGGAGCTACATCCTTTTTGCAGCAAAAACTTCAATTCATTGATATGTATGATATAAAAGTGTGACTAGTCACTGCTCAAAGAAATTCTTTTATATATATATATATATATATATATATATATATATATATATATATATATATATATATATATATATATATATATATATATATATATATATATATATATATATATATATATATATATATATATATATATATATATATATATATATATATATATATATATATATATATATATATATATATATATATATATATATATATATATATATATATATATATATATATATATATATATATATATATATATATATATATATATATATGTATATATATATATATGTATATATATATATTAAACGTATGATCATGTAATTACGTTAATATCTTTGCAAACATAAGTGAAAAAATTAAAGTAATATCTTCAAAATTAAAAAAAAGAGACAAATGTGTCTCCCATATACCCTTAAATGTAAAATGTAGGATAGTCCGAGAATAGTTTCTAATTAGTATGTTTTTCAAATATGATTACGCAAGTTGTAATTATTCTAGAAAAATAATTTGTATTGAAAATTACTCACAGTATCTCTCTTAATGTTATGAGCCTCCAGATAGTTTATAGCAATTAAAGTTTTTTTTAAATAAATTTTTACCTCGATCGTCCGTAAAAGACACTTTAAAAAAATAATAATTCTATTAAAAATATTTTTTTTAACGAATCTTTATGATATATATAAAGTTGAATGAAAACTTTTTCGCAAAAGGTTTAAGCAAACTTGAGCAATCATGTTTGGCATGAAGGGACATATGGCAAAAATACAATTCTTCAGATATTAAGTGTAAAACTTAGAAAGCATATTCCCATTGCAAGCGGGGCCCTAGAATAATCCTTTGTAAATAAAAAAGTCTCTAAAAAACATTTTTTTTTTAAATTTCAAATTTAAAATTTTACTAAAAATTATTTTTTAACGAATCGTTATTATAGAGGGAATAACATCTCACAACTGATATACAGTCGAATGGAAAAATAATTTTCTCATAACGTTTAAGAAAACTTGCGTTATCATATTTGAAATGATGGGACATATGGTAAAAATACAATTCTTCAGAAATTAAGTGTGAAATTTACAAAACATATTCCCATTGAAAACGGAGCCCTAGAATAACCCATTGTAAATAAAAAAAGTTTTTGAAATATATATTTAATCTAGGTATCATCTGAAAGATAATGAATTGGGGAATACGGCAGAACAAAAATATATTTTGTAATTTTTGACCAATTTTCGTTTTTAGTAGTGTGTGTTTCTTATTGTGTCGTTTTTCCTAGTAAATTTATTCAATCGTGATATCATCTGAAAGATAATGAATTGGGGAATACTATAGAACAAAAAAAAATATTTATAATTGTTGACCAATTTTCGTTTTTACTAGTGTGCGTTTCTTAGTGTGTCGTTTTTCCTAGTAAATTTATTCAATCGTGGTATCATCTGAAAGATAATGAATTGGAGAATACCTAGAACAAAAAAAAATATTTTGTAATTTTTGACCAATTTTCGTTTCTTCTAGTGTGTGTTTCTTATTGTGTCGTTTTTCCTAGTAAATTTATTCAATCGTGGTATCATCTGAAAGATAATGAATTGGGGAATACTATAGACAAAAAAAAATTTTAATTGTTGACCAATTTTTTTTCCTAGTGTGTGTTTCCTAGTGTCTCGTTTTTCCTAATGTGTATACACCTTATAAGGTAAATACAGTTATTATTCTACAGAAAATATCATATCTATCAATACAAATAAAATTTCTATGACACATTGTGCGAAATAAGCTGACTCTATTCCCTTCCATCACAAATACTATTTCTTCCCGACCCAATCCCCGAGAGAAAGAACGAACTAATATAAGACGGACGAAATACCCGCACACAGCCAGCATGAGAAAATATTCTATCAGATATCGAAGGGTATGAGATTTCGCAAAAGAAAATCATATTAGGATATCCTGTAAAGCTGATCCTGGCCCATGTTCTTTCTTGTTTTTTGCACTGCCCTCTGGACATTATAGGATATCAAATTACATACCCACTTACTGACATTTCTCGGGGTCAAGAATGTTTATACGACTACACTGCAAAACAGAACAATGGGACAGCCAGCTCCGACAGAGGAATTGTTTGGGGGGAGAGAGAAAAATGGAATTCCTTCTCGGGGCTAGGGTTGGACAGGCCTGCTTTTGGGAATTTTTAAATCATAATTTGGAACGTACTTGGAATGTGGAAGCTGTACGTGTTGTGGGCGATGTACATTTTTCCATTTTCTAAAATCATACAGATGTTGGTATAGAGAAATATTAAATAATAAAGTTGATTAATAAAGTTGATATTGATAGTTACTTTTAAGCAATAAAAATGTATTATGGAATGTGGAAGCTTTACGTGTTGTGGGCGATTTCCATTTTCCATTTTCTAAAATCATACAGATGTTGGTATAGAGAAATATTAAATAATAAAGTTGATATTTATAGTTACTTTTAAGTAATAAAAATATTTTGTATTATGGAATGTGGAAGCTGTACGTGTTGTGGACGATGTACATTTTTCCATTTTCTAAAATCATACAGATGTTGGTATAGAGAAATATTAAATAATAAAGTTGATTAATAAAGTTGATATTGATAGTTACTTTTAAGCAATAAAAATGTATTATGGAATGTGGAAGCTTTACGTGTTGTGGGCGATTTCCATTTTCCATTTTCTAAAATCATACAGATGTTGGTATAGAGAAATATTAAATAATAAAGTTGATATTTATAGTTACTTTTAAGTAATAAAAATATTTTGTATTATGGAATGTGGAAGCTGTACGTGTTGTGGACGATGTACATTTTTCCATTTTCTAAAATCATACAGATGTTGGTATAGAGAAATATTAAATAATAAAGTTGATTAATAAAGTTGATATTTATAGTTACTTTTAAGTAATAAAAATATTTTGTATTATGGAATGTGGTAGCTTTACGTGTTGTGGGCGATGTACATTTTCCATTTTCTAAAATCATACAGATGTTGTTATAGAGAAATATTAAATAATAAAGTTGATATTGATAGTTACTTTTGAGTAATAAAAATATTTTGTATTATGGAATGCGGAAGCTGTACGTGTTGTGGGCGATGTACATTTTTCCATTTTCTAAACTCATACAGATGTTGGTATAGAGAAATATTAAATAATAAAGTTGATTAATAAAGTTGATATAGATAGTTACTTTTAAGTAATAAAAATATTTTGTATTATGGAATATGGGAGCTGTACGTGTTGTGGGCGATGTACATTTTTCCATTTTCTAAAATCATACAGATGTTGTTATAGAGAAATATTAAATAATAAAGTTGATATTGATAGTTACTTTTCAGTAATAACATTATTTTGTATAATGGAATGTGGAAGCTGTACGTTTTGTGGGCGATGTACATTTTCCATTTTCTAAAATCATACAGTTGTTGGTATAGAGAAATATTAAATAATAAAGTTGATATTGATAGTTACTTTTAAGTAATAAAAATATTTTGTATTATGGAATGTGGAAACTGTACGTTTTGTGGGCGATTTACATTTTCCATTTTCTAAAATCATACAGTGTTGTTATAGAGAAATATTAAATAATAAAGTTGATATTGATAGTTACTTTTAAGTAATAAAAATATTTTGTATTTAAAAGACGAACGTCCTAATTTATTTTACCTTTTTTTAAAAATGTTAATAACTTAAAATTATTATTATTAATAATAGTTTAATGTAATCTACGACTAAATTCAAAACTTCTTAAATATTGGTTATTTTGTAAACGTATTCAATTCGACTTGTCGGGTGATATTAAAATTAATATATGTTAGAACCAAAATTTATAAGGTTGTGGTTGATATATTTTTTTCCCTTTTCTAAAATCAAACAGATGTTGTTATAGAAAAATATCAAATACTACACTACTAAACATGTGCATTTAATAAATTGATTGTTACTTTTAAATAATAAAAATATTTTTTAGTAAAAAGACAAACGTCCAATTTAATTTTCCTCTTTTACAAAATTTTAATAATTTTAAATTAATATTATTTATAATTGTTTTATGTAATGTACGACGAAATTCAAAACTTTCTTAAATATTGGTTATTTTGTAAACCTATTCAATTCGACTTGTCAGGTGATATTAAAATTAATATATGTTAGAACCAAAATTTATAGGGTTGTGGTTGATATATGTTTTTCCATTTTCTAAAATCATACAGATGTTGTTATAGAGAAAAATCAAATATAAAACATATACATTTAATAAATTGATAGTTCTTTTAAATAATAAAAATATTTTTTAGTAAAAAGACAAACGCCCTATTTAATTTTTCTTCTTTTACAAAATGTTAATAATTTTAAATTAATATTATTTATAATTGTTTAATGTATTCTACGACAAAATTCAAAACTTTCTTAAATATTGTTTTTTTTTCAACGTATTCAATTCGACTTATCGGGTGATATTAAATTTAATATATGTTAGAACCAAAATTTATAGGGTTGTGATTGATATATATGTTTTTCCATTTTCTAAAATCATACAGATGTTGTTATAGAGAAAGATCAAATATAAAACATATACATTTAATAAATTGATAGTTCTTTTAAATAATAAAAATATTTTTTAGTAAAAAGACAAACGTCCTTTTTTATTTTCCCTTTTTTACAAAATGTTAATAATTTTAAAATAATATTATTTATAATTGTTTAATGTAATATAAGACGAAAATCAAAACTTTCTTAAATATTGGTTATTTTGTAAGCATATTCAATTCGACTTGTCGGGTGATATTAAAATTAATATCTGTTAGAACCAAAATTTATAGGGTTGTGGTTGATAATTTTTTTTTTCATTTTTTAAAATCATACAAATGTTGTTATAGAGAAATTTCAAATACTAAACATATACATTTAATAAATTGATAGTTACTTTTAAACAATAAAAAAATATTTTGGTAACAAAATTCTAACGTCCAAATTGTTTCTCAATATTTTACAAAAAAATAATAACTTTAAATTATTATTACCAATAACTAATGTAATCTACGTCAAAATAAAAAAACTTCTTAAATATTAGTTAAATTTTAAAAGTATTCAATTTTACTTGTCGGATAATATTAAAATTAATATTTGTTATAATAAAATGTATCGTATTGTGGTTGATTTGCAAGATATTTTTTAAAGGATTTAAATTCTTGGTTTTAAACTACATATACATACATATTTAAAAAATATTTACATCAATAACTTGATAAAACTTAGTATATTATTGTTTTCTTTCTTAAATCCGTAATATTTCTATTTGAATTTTAAAACAATCCTATTAATCTATTGCAATGCTTCCAGTAGAAGAACTATAATTACAATACATTTTTTCAGCGTAAAATAAAAATCTTTTTATATTCTTCTTCAGTCCGTTCCCGAACATTTCAGGTTTTTACACACTACACATCTCAAAGTTAAACCCTCAGCCTTATGTCTCGATGATTTAATACTTTACATTTAAATTCTGGTATCTTTTAACAAATTATGTTTGCCATACATATACTTCTGTCAATTAAGAAAAGGTAATTACATTCAGAAGCTTATGCTCTGAGAGCAAGGCCTGGTCCCTAGCGGCACCATAAATAGCAGCTTGATTGCAGATGGAAAGTTATGAGCTCTCGGGCGGGACTCGTTTCCGCAGATGGCCGTATAATGGCTGGAGTCTCAAAGGTGCCATTGGGAAATTTAAGAACATTCAGTGCATAAAAGTGTTTTAAACTCGTTTGCAATTAGATTAATTTGAGGTATCTAGCAGCGATCATCGTGTGCGGGTGGAAATGGAATCAATTTTATGGAAAAAGAAATGGCGGGTATTTTTATCATAGTCCGAATGAAGACTTTTTTAATTGATGTTGGTATTTGAGTATTTTTAGGTTGGTGTGTTTGCTAAATTAAAAAACTTGATTAAGAATATCATCTATAATAATTAAAAAGTGTATATTTGTGGATCGTAAAATACCTACGTCTTCTGCTTCTATTATGATTACACTGTTAAAAATATGTACAGCCGCGGAAAAAAAAACGAACCACCAATGATTATTTCGTTAGTTCTTATAGTAGAGCTAAACTTAATATCCCATTTTGCATGGAATAAAGTCTACTACACATTGATATACAAAATATTTACATAGGAGACTGTCTTCATATTAAAATCCGCACCAATTTTAAAATTTCCAATAGCAACACCCAATTTTAATTCAATATTTAGAATCTACGACAAAATTTATCGTTGAATATCAATATGCAAGTCATTTGGTTAAGTAGTTTTTTAATTATGAATATCGAAAGTTTAGAACTCGTAATGTTAAATGAATTTCTTAAACTTTTAATCATATCTTTCCAAATAATAATTTTATTAAGCTGATATTTTTATCTGTGTTACTTCTAAACGACCCAAATAAAATACACTAACTTTCATTACTTATATGTATATTTTTTAATTTTATTTAAATTAGGATATTAATATTCATAAAATTTATGAATAGCAACCATGCTATATTTTGATAGTGATGGATTCAGAAAAACGTGTTATATGCATATCTAATATTTCATGATTTTCCTCTTTGTAGTTTATTGGCTATATTAAAATGTGCATCAAATGATCATTTAAGGGGTCATACACACATTTAAAATCTGCAGAACTTGACAGAAATCTACTAATTTTGAGAATTAAAAGCGCTGTGATCGCGTTGGCATAAAATTATAAATTCTTATATAAAGGCGAGGGGTATACGGGAGTGGGGGAATGAATGACCACGGGAAAAGAAGAACCACGGCTAACGCCAAAACATTTTCTACCAGCGTACTTCATTTCAAAGTCTCACTAATACTTTGTCCAATGTGGAAGTAGCCCCTCAAATAAGATATATACATATCGTCTAATATCTCTGCATATAAATGTAGGAAAATAACGAAAATTTATATTTAGATTATTTTGAGGGCGGGGAACACTTCTGCGCTATCAAAAGTAGGTGTTGCTATTGAAAATTTTAAAGTTGGCGCGAATTCGAGTATGAAGATAGTCCCCTATGCAAATTTTTTGTATATCAATGTATAGTAGACTTTATTCCCTACAAAATGGTATATTAAGTTTAGCTCTACTATGAAAACTAACGAAATAATCATCGGTAGTTCGTTTTTTTTTTCCGCGCTGTACTTAAAAATAAGAAAAATGCACTTGTTTTTGATTACATTCGATTGTTATGAAAACTCCATGTACATAAGTTTCATTTTTGAAAAAGTCATGTACCAAAAAATGAATAAAAAGAGCAGTTGCTTGCCTACATAGGCTGCCTTCAAAAATCCCTTTCAATAAATTACACCCAGGACTTACCGGGAATCGAACCCAATCCGTCTACCTGATGTCGTCAGCATCGAAGTCCAGAACACGTGACGAAGTCATAAACATAAGTATTGTAAAAAAGGCGTGGCAAAAGAATGAAAAGCAAGATAATTGAACTTTAATAACACAGTTTCCATTTAAGCAATCGACATCAAATAATGTGGAAAACCATCTTCTGAACAAATATTTTAAGATTGCCAGGTTGCTTTGTTCAGATGGCTTGAAAAGAAGCTGATATGAGCAGTATTAAATCACACTGCTCATTTTAGCGAAAGTACGATTGCTTAAATTTGAGTACATCATCGCTCTTTTCCGATGCAATTGTACTCAAAGGGAAACGAGTACGTCCATGTACTCATTTTTAAGTACATTTTTCTTACTCTTCATCCATAAGATGTTCATCTGCGCTGTTAAAAATAGGTTCTCGAAAATAAGTAAAATTTAATCATTTTTGAGCACATTCGATGCTTATCATGGCACCGAATACATAAATTTCAATTTTGAAAAAGGCATGTACTCAAAAATAAACACAATGAATAAAGAAAACAGATGCTAACCTACATAGGCTACGTTCCTAAACCACTTTCAATAAATATGAACAATTATAACCAAGACTTACCGGGAATCGAACCTATATCCCCAGGCACCGCAATCCAATACTGTATCCGTTAAACTATCAGGGCGACATGAAGAAGGTACAAACAGAAGAAAGGTTAAATTGTGTGCCAAAAGAACGGGAAGAAAGATAATGGATTTGTAATTACTCAGTTTCCATTTAAGACATTAAATAAAGTGGAAAACTATCTTCTGAACAATTATTTTAAGTTTGTCAGGCTTTATTAAGATCGCTTGAATAGAAGCTGAGATTAGCAATATTAAATATCATTGCTCATTTTTGAGGAAATTCAGATACTTAAATTTGAGCCCATCATCGCTCATTTACGAGGTAACTATACTCAAAGAAAGACGAGTTGGTACAGATACTCATTTTTAAGTACTTTTTTTTAACAGTGTGATGAGGGTATACTATTTTTAAACATTTTTAGAAATATTACATAAATAAATATCTTTAAAAAATAGATTTTCAAGTTCTAGAACGTCCGTTTTTAGCTTCGTCGGTAGCGCGTGGTACTTCGAAACAATAAGTTTTGGATTTGACTCGCGATGCAGTCCAATATTTTTTATTGAAAAAATATATATGCCTTACATGGTACATTCGAGCATGGATCCCTCATAGTAGAGAAATCATAAGGTTATAATTTCGCTAACATCAAAGTGAGGCCAACATGTATGGCTTCAGGCACGTGGTTTATACGTCATCCATTCATAGATTTTTTCTAGTTCATTGATAAAAATATCATTTCATGAAGTAACACATTCACTATTATTTCCAAATCACAAGTCAATCTCGAAAGTTTTTTCATTCATTAATTTTGAAAGAAAGTCACGTGTCTGATGCCATCAGGTCTGAGATGTTTGCATCATGATGATGACGTCATATTTGCTCTACTACAGTCCATCCATGTTCGAAGCATGGTATCCCAACTATACGCGGCTGAACTGCTAGTATATAATTAAAATAGCAGTAAACAATCGAATCTTCATTCATAAAATTATCCTGTACTTCATGAAGTAACACATTCACTATTATTTCCAAATCACAAATCAATCTCGAACGTTTTTTCATTCATAAATTTTGAAAGGAAGTCACGTGTCTAGTGCCATTAGGTCTGAGATGTTTGCATCACGATAATGACGTCATATTCGCTCTACTACAGTCCATTCATGCTCGAAGCATGGCACCCCAAGGCTAAACTGCTAGTATATAATTAAAATAGCAGTAAACAATCGAATCTTTGTCCTGCATAAAAATATCCTGTACTTCATGAAGTAACACATTCACTATTATTTCCAAATCACAAGTCAATCGCGAACGTTTTTTCATTCATAAATTTTGAAAGGAAGTCACGTGTGTGATGCCATCAGGTCTGAGGTTTTTGCATCACGATGATGACGTCATATTCGCTCTCCTACAGTCCATTCCTGCTCGAATCATGGCACCCCAACAACCCGAGGCTAAACTGCTAGTATATAATTAAAATAGCAGTAAACAATCGAAACTTTATTTAACACTTTATATTCCAAGATCATGGTTGCGATTTTCGTTATTTTAACCGAACAGTTACTATCAAGCGCGTTGGTGTTTTTCCCCCAAAAGTAATAAATACTTTTCTTCAAGTTAGTGAGAATACTAGGTAACTAAAGTACGTCATTTTTTAAATCTTGAGGGCATAATCCTGAAATCCTAATAATTAGAAATTTAAATAAATTTTAAAATATGAAAAAAATTAAAAATCGCGATATCTAAATTCTCTAAAGTGCTTAACTAGTAGAAAGTTATTTCACCAATTGCATAAATTTTAACATACGACGTAAACAAATAAATAGTTTTGACAATAAAATATAACCGTTACATACATATTTATATTAAATTATTAAATATGTTGTCTCCGCAAGTTGATTTTTCAAAAAAGAAAATACCTTTAACCAACAACAAAAATTTAATTAAAGTTATAGGCAGTTTAATTAATACATACGGATCGTATTTAAATATAGAAGAATTATTTATATCCTGCAAATGTAAATATATTTTATTTAAGGGAAAATTGTATCACTTTAATACGCATGGGAATATGATATATTTTGTTAACTAAATAATTATACTAGCCTGTATTTGTTATACAAACACAATTTTTTCATCTAAAATGAAAGGATATGAAACTTTAAATTAAACGGAATAAATTGAGCAAAAAATACTAAATCAACATCAATATAAATTTAGTTTGCATTAAATAAAAGTGTGTTTCATTTAAATTTGTGAATGATTGTTTGAAAAAAATGCAATGCTCTTGGATTTATGAATGTTAATTTAAATAGAAATTAATTAAACATGCCTGACGCTTAAGGAAAATACTTTTATATGTTTAAAATTAAATTTGCGTCTTGCTAAAATTCCCCACGGATTTCGTATTATTTTGTTGGAGATTTTTTTATGTCACATTAGAATATATGTAAAATAGTTTTTATTAAAACATTGTTTGTAGTAGAATAAGTTGTAGGATATATTTTTTAGCATCATTGTCCATAATAATCCAATTATATTATTGTAAAAATCTTTCCTTTAATTAAACAATATGACGTCATTTATGTATTACGTCATTATGCAAACTTTCAACAATCACATATAATTATTCCTATAGATCACTCCTACAATTATTTTTAATTAATTCCCACACTGTAAAAAAGGTACTTAAAAACGAGTACACGGACCTACTTGTTTCTCTGTTTTTCTTTAAGTACAATTGCATAGTAAATGAGTGATGACGTACTCAAATTTAAGTAATCGTACTTTATCTTACTTCCCATTCTTTTGGCACACTTTTTTTTAACATTTCTTCTATTAATAACTTCTTCAAGTCGCCCTGGTAATGTAACGGATAAGTTTCTGGACTGCGATGCCTGAGGGTCTGGGTTCTATGCCTTGTAAGTCTTGGTTGTAATTGTCGATATTTATTGAAAGTGATTTATGAAGACAGCTTATGTAGGCAAGCAACTGCGCTTTTTATTCATTTTTACTCATTTTACTGATTTTTGAGTATATGTCTTTTTCAAAAATGATACTAATGCATTCGAAGCTGTGATAACCATTGAATGTACTAAAAAATTAGGACATTTTACTCATTTTTGAGTACCGATTTTTACAGTGTACAATCGTACTTAAAATTGGGTCGCATAATTCCAAAACATTCCTTGCCCACGTTTTAAAACTTACGGTAAATCACATTTTTCGTTATTCTATTTATACACCTGCAATAAACACAGTTTGGTGTTTAATGTGGGAAACACACTGTTAAAAATGGGAATTCAATACTAAGTAACATTTTCTCATTTTTGATTACATTCGATGCTTATCATAGCTCCGAAAATATAAGTTTCATTTATGAAAAAGACATGTACTAAAAAAGGAGTAAAAATGAATAAAAAGAGCAGTAGCTTGCCTACATAAGCTGCCTTCATAAGCAACTTTCAATAAAAACAGACAACTCAGGTCTGCAGCACCGCTGTCCACAGTCTTTTCCGTTAAGTTATCAAGGGGACGCGAGGAAGTTATAAGCAGAAGCAATATTAAAAAGGTATGCCAAAAAAATGGGAAGTAAAATAATTTAACTGTAATAACTCGGTTTCCATTTAAGCAATCGACCTCAAATAATGTGGAAAACCATCTTCTGAACAGATATTTTAAGTTTGCCAGGTCGCTTTGTTAGATGGCTGGAACAGAGTTTGAGATGAGCAATATTAAATCACACTGTTAATTTTTGCGAAAGTACAATTGCTTCAATTTGAGTACGTCATCGCTCATTTACGATGCAATTGTATTTTTAAAAAAACAAGTACGTTCATGTACTTATTTTTCAGCATTTGGTTTTACAGTGCAAATACCTGAATATATTAAATGTCATAAAAAAGCTGGAAAATTAATTAATATTTTCTCATTTTATTAAAAAGCTGTTTGGACAAGAGACAGTGTGGCACTGAATTAGGGATAAAATACGTTTTGGAATTGAACAAAATGGACAAGAAAAATTTTGAAAGTCATTAAATAGACAAAAGACACTTTGTATCCGTTTGCCATGATTTGCTTTATGTCTCCTTGCCTTACCTTCATCCGCACGTTGCACTATTCTAGTACTTCAATATTTTCAACATCAACTAAAGATCAAACTATATGTAGCAACATCAAATAAAAACGTCATCTTTCAATCAATTATAAAAATTATTGCTCAAAATTAGTATTCAAAACAATAATTCACTCTTTATAAAACTAATACATTTAGTATAACACACACACAAGGAGAGGTTATGTTTGATTATATGTTTTTCCGCCTTACCGCGTTTAAAATGATTCAAATCATGTTACAGCTGTTAAGCAATAATGTCACAACATTAACGTTATAAAGAACACTTTGGTTTAAAGAAAATTTAATATTGAAATCGAGTATACTCATATTTGAACAAGAGACCATTGGAACTGGAAAGCCATTTGATGTATGTTTCAAACTACAAAGATGATTATTTGTTTCTGTAAATTTTTGGGCCGCCATGTTGCAATTCTTGTAGAAGACAAGATAATTTTTGGAAATGTGCCATCATTCCCGTTCATTTTCAATCAGAAAGAAAGCGGTTTTTTATGAAATGTTGTGAATTCTACATCAGATGGCATAAACAAATAATAAACAATAATTTTGTCATCAAGTCACTATGAAATATTTACTGCTCAAGTGCGGCAATATGCGTGTCGTAAAGTTGGGTTAGTACATTTTATTTTGCGTTGTGTTATTTTTTATTTAGTTGCATTATGAATAATGTTGGTGTGGAAGCGATACATAACATACACATAACTTTTAAGCGGTGCTTTATTAACAAATTAAGTTTATTATGGCATTAGAAACTTAGGGTTGGGTGGTTACGTGTAATATTAGGCTAACTGACTCTTACGTGAACTGTCGAGGAGAGTTACCGTCTGCGGTGATTCATTGGTCTCCAGTGGCTCGTAGAAAGCTGCATTCAGGGGCGTTGTCATTCGTTGTTCATGGAATCATGGATCTTCCGTCTTGGGTCATGGCATCGGGACTTTTCCGTCTTAGCTTGACATCGGGACTTTTCCGTCGTAGTTCATGAAGTTGGGACTTTTCCGTCTTAGCATGGCATCGGGACTTTTTCGTCGTTGCTCATGGAGTCGGGAGTCGATGCAGTAAAATTCACAAGTCGAACATGGTCTAAGGCAAAAGTCGTAAGTGAGGTGGCAAATCTTAAATTCCCCACGGTGGTCTATTAAGATGGGGGTTGAAATTCTGCATGAATTACCAAACCCACCACTTGGAATTAGCTCCGCCCTTCTGGATAACCCCTCTTAACCAATCCTTGTGTGGTCATAAAATAGCCCAGTGACGTAACTCTCTTCACATTGTAACACAGTAATAAAACCAGCGACAGTCAGTCTAGCCAACTGACCAAATTGCACAAAGTACAGTATAGGTCAGATCCCCATATAAAATTGCAACGTGTGAACCAAAATACAAATGATACGCTTTTTTCAACTATTGCACTGATGGTATCTTTCTGTGCAATAACGTCCATATCTCTGAAACGAGAGCCAATAATTTTTTTTAATATGATATTCGTGTTGAGCACGTTGAAATTATTCAGGTTTGGTACTTACTGCCACTATTTTTCTAGTACTACCATAGTATATAGTTTAGTAAAAGCCCGCAACTCTGTTGGAAAGTAGATTAAATTCATGTTGTTTAAAAATTGATGTGATTGTGGGAATGTTTGTAATTTTCTCTTAAGAAAAATTATGATAATATTGAGTCATTTATTTGTGATTGCAGTATGTCAGCTGTCTAGTTTCGTAACAAGATATATCCGTTTTCGTAAATTTTACAACAGTCGTCCAAAACGACTGACAGCCACTTTTGGATCTAAAACCATTGTATTTTTAGACGGTATAAACACTTAACAAGGAATAAAAAAAATCTAAAAAGTGATCAAGAGAAGTTTTGAAATTGTGTGATTCAATTATTCACCCGATCACACGTATATTTTTATATATTTCGACATAATAACATACATAATTCCTTTACAATAACTAGGAAATATAACTAATGGTATCTCAAAAACAAAATTCAAATAATTTTAAATACACAACTTTTTTTATTAAAATTACTTCATAAAAATTACTTAAATGTTTTAAATATATATTTATTGTAAAAATAATGCAAACTCAATTGGGAGTACGGCAAACTCTTTGATTTAAAGTCAAAAGAATTATTCATTTAAGATATAAACAACTTTTTTAGGTGTGCTGATTATAGGTGTACTATAATTAGGGGCGAGGGCTTCATAAAAAATCACTTAAGTGTTTTTAAAATATATTTATTGTAAAAATATTACAAAATTAATTGAGAGTACGACACCCTATATGATATTAAACATCATTCAAATAATATTATTAAACATAGTTTTTTTTAATAAAATTACTTCTTAAAAATCACTTAAATGTTTTTTAAATATATTTATTGTAATATAACACAAAATTAATTGAGAGTACGACAAACTGGTAGATTTAAAGTCAAAATAATCATTAATTTAACATATAAACAACTTTTTCTAGATGTACTAATAATTAGGAGGGGAGAGGGCTTCATAAAAAAAGTCACTTAAATGTTTAAAAAATATATTTATTGTAAAAATAACAAAAAATTAATTGGAAGCACGACAAACAACTGTTTGATATTAAAGATCATTCAAATAATATTATTAAACACAAAGTTTTTAATAAAATTACTTCATAAAAAATCACTTAAATGTTTTAAAAATATATTTATTGTAAAAATAACAAAAAATGAATTGGGAGTGCGACAAACTGTTTAATTTAAAGTCAAAAGAATTATTCATTCAACATATAAACAACTTTTTCTAGATGTACTAAAAAATGGGGGGGGGGGAGTGTCTGATTTTAAACTGGATAACTTAATTTACATAACGTCATTTTCGATATAATCTTTGTTAAAGAAGCACGGTGTAAAATATTCCACATGCTATTAATATAAATAAGTGGCTATGTGGATTATCATTGCATGTGTTCTGATTACGTAGTTGTTTTGGTCTTCCTGTCAATTTTTACTGAGGCAGACACAAAACACCAATTTTTCTGAAATTTAAACCACGTAATTGTTGTTTTACAACAATTTTGAGAGTCATTTAGTGGATTTTTTGCAGCCTAGTATTCTGGTCACGCAAAAATGCGTGTTATGAATAATATTGACGTCATTTTCCTAACGGAGTATAACCGTGGCTTTCGCAACGAAAACGTGATAACGCAAAAACACTGTAAAATTATACGCAATGTACAGTAAATAAAATAACTGTACCATTCAACTTATTGTATTTTTAACTTTACCATCAACTTGATTTAATTAAGGCAATGCAAAAATAAAAAAGTTTGTATTTATATGGTTCTTTTAGCATTAAAACACATGAATATATTTTATCATTTTGTCTACATTATCATAATGCACTGCCTCATACACTGTATTGCCATAATATTCTTCATTGTTAAACAACATTATTTGCATTCCTTAAAATTTTGTATTTTGGCATTTATTAGGAAAAAGGATTGTCAAATTGTGTAAGAGACCATTAAAATGTACACAGATAATGAAAAGAAAATCGTGCACATTCAATGCATGGAGATTGTTTTGTTTTAAGCTTTATAAAGCTTGCATGTTGTTCATGCTTGAAAACTGTCACGTTCAAATTTGCTATTCTTTAAAACTCTTTTTGTTTTTCAAAGCTGCAATAAATTTAAAGTTATATATATGAAACAAACACACATTTATGTTCCTCTTTAATATATTAATAAGTTGCTGTTTGGTGCTGAGTTCTTTAGGAACTTGTTAAGGTTCCTAAGGTTAAGTTTAAATTGATTTTTTGGGCAGCAAGAACAGGAAATACATTTTGAATGGTGTTTAATAAGAAACAAATAGTTTAATTTACTCCAACCAAGCTTTGTTTATTATTGAAAAAAGTAAATTTAAAACATTGGAATAAAGTAACATACCTCAGCTTCCTACTTTACAGAGAAAAAAAATAAT
The DNA here is from genome assembly GCA_963932185.1 of Troglohyphantes excavatus. Taxonomy (NCBI): domain Eukaryota; kingdom Metazoa; phylum Arthropoda; class Arachnida; order Araneae; family Linyphiidae; genus Troglohyphantes; species Troglohyphantes excavatus. The sequence continues at coordinate 10,957,124 of OZ010676.1, read as the reverse complement.
AGTAAAAAAGTCTACATGAAAAAAATGATAAATTATCGGAATCTTCAATTGCCACAAAATATATTGATATCCAGGCATAATTTCTCAGCTGCAGTGCATGGTAAACAAGCACGTTACTAAAGTTGGAATATACAAAATAGTGAAGTAAAGTACGGTATATTAAATTAAGTGAGCATATTACATTTTACCGGAGTTTGGTTACAAAAGTCATAAATTTATTTACTTACAAAAATATGCTATTAAAAATACAATATAAAAATACTCGTTAACTACACTGTAAAAAAAGAAATGAGTATTCTTTGAGTACAATTACAATTCAATTATTTTACTTCCCATTCGGTCGGCACACCTTTTTAACATTTCTTCTGTTTATAATTCCTTTAAGTCTTCCTGGTAGTTCAGGACCTGGACTGCGATGATGAGGATCTGGGTTCAATTCCCGGTAAGTTTTAGTTGTAGTTGTTGATATTTATTGAAAGGGATTTGTGAAGGCAGCCTATGTAGGCTATCACCTACTCTTTTTATTCATTCTACTCACTTTTTAAAATATAAAAATACAATATAAAAATACTCGTTGACTACACTGTAAAAAAAGAAATGAGTATTCTTTGAGTACAATTACAATTCAATTATTTTACTTCCCATTCGATCGGCACACCTTTTTAACATTTCTTCTGTTTATAATTTCTTTAAGTCGCCCTGGTAGTTCAGGACCTGGACTGCGGTGATGGGGATCTGGGTTCGATTCCCGGTAAGTCTTAGTTGTAGTTGTTATTATTTATTGAAAAGGATTTGTGAAGGCAGCTTATGTAGGTTATCACCTACTCTTTTTATTCATTCTACTCACTTTTTAAAATATAAAAATACAATATAAAAATACTCGTTGACTACACTGTAAAAAAAGAAATGAGTATTCTTTGAGTACAATTACAATTCAATTATTTTACTTCCCATTCGATCGGCACACCTTTTTAACATTTCTTCTGTTTATAATTTCTTTAAGTCGCCCTGGTAGTTCAGGACCTGGACTGCGGTGATGGGGATCTGGGTTCGATTCCCGGTAAGTCTTAGTTGTAGTTGTTGATATTTATTGAAAAGGATTTGTGAAGGCAGCTTATGTAGGTTATCACCTACTCTTGTTATTCATTCTACTCATTTTTAAAAACATGTATTTTTCGAAATTGAAACTTATGCATTTGGAGCTATGATAAGCATCGAATGTTCTCAAAAGGAGTAAATTTTTTTTATTTTTGAGTACCTATTTTTAACAGTGCCATCCTCAATAAAAACATCTTCGTTCCCCACTCTTAAGGGGGACCCGAGCCCCAAAATCCTGAAAAATTGCTAATTTTTTTTCTTTATAAAACGATGCTAAACGTATTTAAGAAGGTGTGTACAAAAATGCAAAACAGTAAAAGAAACAGAAAATATGTTTTTTTAGAAGTTTATATAGCATTTATCATCTTTCTACATACTTTTCGTCTGCAACAATCGTCATTTACTTAAAATATTTTTTTTTTAAATTTTGGTCACGTTTAAAATTCTAAGGCTTTGTAAATATATAACTTAAAACTAAACTGTTAATAGTTTTTGAAGCTCCACTATTTGGGTTATAAACGTATGTATAGCTTTTTTAAATTAAATTATAAATTATTTTTTTACAAATTATTAAATTTAAAAATGCTAATATTTTTTGGGTTTTGAACTTAAAATAAGTTTTTGATAACACTTAAAACACAAATCTGCAAAAGTCTATTCATACGTTTGTAGTATGTACTTTGACGTTATTTAATCATTTAAAAAAATTAAAAACATTAAAAATTGAAAGAGGAGTAGTGATTTAAAAAAAAGTCTTTTTAAGCTTAAAAAATGCAAAAAATAACAAAAATAATTTTTTTAAATATATTTTTGTTTTTGATTATTGTTCAGATAGAGATGTTCTAATAATATAAAAAAATGGTATTTCTGAATTCATTTATAAACAAATTAGGATTTGGGGTCGGGTCTCCCTTAAATGAAACGCGATTTGCGGACGCCCCCTCGTTTGCATTTCCTAAAATGATTACCCGATAATCTTAAGGCAGAGACTTTGGTGCCCGCAAGCACAGGTTGGTAACTACCTCCCCCAAACAAGCCACACACCACGATTACTCCCCCGAACACGGTACCAAGGTTGCTCGGCTTCTTTATTTGCATCTCGAAATAATCTTCAGAACTGCATTACAACTCCGAATAATTATAGTTAATCCTCAAACCGCACTCCCTTCGACTTACAAATCCAATACTCAATATCGAAATCCATTACATATTCCCAGATTTCTTTCCAGGATCTGCCAAAGCAAATTACCAAGAGTCCTTCAGGGGGAGCACTTATGAATTTGCATTGATAACCGTAAGTCAAACAAACATTTTCCAAAAGACTAGTTATTAATACCAGGGCAAAGATGGAATGATGTAGAAAATTCCGTCCCGACATTCACTCGGATAATTGAAGTAGGAGCGTCTGCAGTGACGGGGGTCGGTAAGGAATAAGTGTTTAAATCCGGATCTGCATATTAATAAGTGGTGGTCTGAGTTTTGAGGAGTAGCGCGCGTAACTTTCATTTATTAGCCAGCCAATAGATCCTTCTCCTCAGATTTAACATCTGGAACCTTTCATGGGAAACAATAGGGTTAATTAAGCGTCGCTAATTCGCAGGAAGCAAATGCCCGCCGCACAGAAGGAAAGCTATTACTTACGCACCAACTCTTCCCCTCTTTGAGTTTTGTTAAGTTCAACTCGCGAACACGATTCGCAAGCACTTTTACTGGGCGGGCGCAATGAATGTGAATGTGGGACGGTTCGCTTAACACACGGCATTGTGGGGATCATGCTATCAGGGAAATTATCCAGGAGAAGGGGCAATTTCGTGGAGAATTTTATTTGAAGTACTTTTTTTTGGTATTTATTTTGAAGTGAAATGGAAAACTCTGGAGTTACCTATAATGGGAAGGACGAATTTTTAATCGAACAACAATTAATTGGACGCTTAGTTTAAAGGACACAGTAACAAAATTTGTAAATTTTTTGCTGAAATTATAGTTTGGAATCTTCTAAATATGTCTTCAAAATTCTAGAACTGTAACTATGTTATTTAATGAGTTATTTGAGATTTTATGATAGATAACAAGTATATTTCTAAGGAACGAAAATTTTAATCGTTTATTTTTTCTTCGTATTAAGGATTAGAGTACAAAAATATTTTAAAATTAACTTTTTTTTTATATTTGCTGAAAATATAGTTTGGAATTTTCTAAATATGTGTTCAAAATTCTGTAACTCTAACTATGTTATTTAATGAGTTATTGGATTTTATGCTAGATAACAAGTATATTTCTAAGGAACGAAAATTTTAATCGTTTATTTTTTCTTCGTATTAAGGATTAGAGTACCAAAAAATTTTAAAATTTACGTTTTTTTTTTATTTGCTGAAATTATAGTTTGGATTCTTCTAAATATGTTTTCGAAATTCTAGAACTGTAACTATGTTATTTAATGAGTGTTATTTGAGATTTTATATTTATATAAGTATACATTTCCAAGGAACGAAAAACTTAATCGTTTATTTTTTCTTCGTATTAAGGAACAAGGAATACCAAGAATTTTTAAAATTCACGTTTTTTTTTATTTGCTGAAATTATAGTTTGGAATATTCTAAATATGTGGTCACAATTCTACAACTGTAACTGTGTTATTTGATATTTTATACTAGATAACAAGTATATTTCCAAGGAACGAAAATCTTAATCGTTTATTTTTTCTTCGTGTTAAGGAACACAGTACCAAAACAATTTTAAATTTCCGTTTTCTTTTTATTTGCTGAAATTATAGTTTGGAATCTTCTAAATATGTGTTCAAAAATCTGTAACTCTAACTATGTTATTTAATGAGTTATTTGAGGTTTTATGCAAGATTACATCTATATTTTCAAGGAACGAAAATTACAATAGTTTTTTCTCAGTGTTAATTTTTTTATGTTATATTATATATTTATTTATATGATACGAAAATCTTCAAATATATCCATAAAAAAAGGGAATTTTCCGGTGACGAATCGTCTTTTTGTTTTATGAATATTGACGCGTTTTTTTAAATGCTTTTTTAAAAAAAATTGTTTCTAAGCAGTTTTTAAACAAGCCGTTTGTAGTTGCGCCATCTATAGGTAGAATTCTTTGGACGGAGAGTTCCCTCTATGAGTAGTTATAACGAATGCATATATATGTGTGGGGGGATGCTGTGAGGGTTGTTCATGCAATATAGCGGGTATGCTAATAAAATCTTAATTTAGAAGCATTAACACATAAAATAAATTAACCATTAAATATTCATCATTCCAAATGCGTACAACTAACAATTAAAAACCGATAGTAACAGTTTTAAATGTCTCAATGAAATTAAAATAATTTATAAGTCGCTAAATGATCAACATAAACAAAATGTATAATATTTATATTTACCTTTACCAATTTTTTATTACTATCTTGTATTCATATTTAAAGCACACGTTTCTTTTTACTAAATAATATGTTTTGTTTAGAATTTACATTAAAAATTGTAGTAAAAACAAAATACGGAATAGGTTCGTATTTTTGATAAAATGTCAAACTTCAAAACAAAAAGATAGGGGCATAACCAAGTTTTACCGTAAATTGTTTTCAGGTTGTGTATATTTAAGCACGTTGAACACTAGTCTTTTCAAATTCCCAAATCTCCCATTTTCAAACCCATTTATTATTAATGAAACTGGAAGCGATGCCTGAAGTATAAGGTCAAAAGTATTGAGTATTATATACTCGCTTTTAGGTAAAAAAAAGTATTCACTATCATGTACCTTCTTTTTTGAATTATTGAGGCTTTTTTTTAGATTTTTGCTTTGATAGTAACGAGAAAAATATTTTCTCCAAACTTATATAGGCAATAAGTTATATAAAAAATAATAAGGACTTTTTCCTAAGTTGTATACTAAAGTATCAAAATGTTTTTTTGGGTGGAAAAGCATCGTAGAAATTTTTCCACATTCCAAAAATGCATATTTTTACTATGGTTCTTATGAATTGTCCTCCATGGAATTTATATCCACTTACGTAATTTTAACTTTGAAAGAAAAAAGATCGTTAGAAACTACAAAATAAAGAAATTTTATTTCCTTAAACTTTAATACTTACATATATTTAAGTTTTTGTATCAATTTTGCTTCGTTTTTTTTTAGTTTAGATAATTGAATTATTAATAAATAATTTTGTGTTAAAACAGTTTTATTAATGAACTGGCCTCCGTGAGAAAGTTTACTAGATAAGTAATAAACAACGTGTTATAATTAAAGTATAAAGAGAAGAATTATTATAAATATTAATGCAAGAAAGTAGTTCGGATAGAAGTTCATCAGTTTAAAAAAATAGTACAATTATGTCAGTAGTGCACTTACATTTTCGAATATCGATTGTCTTTTTTAATGAAAAGAAAATATATTTCAAGTTATCAGTTTAGATAATTTATATATTAATAAATACATTTTTGTTTAAAAAATGTCTTAATGAATTGGTCTCCGTGTGAATGTTTGCCAGATAAGTCATAAACTACGCGTTATAATTAAAGTATTAAGAGAATAATTATTATAAATATTAATACAAGAAAGTAGTTTGGATAAAATTCATCAGTTTAAAAGAAATAGTACATTTAATTTAGTACGCACTTAAATTTTCGAATTTCGATTGTTTTTTTTTTAATGAAGAGAAAATATCTTTCAAGTTATCAGTTTGGATAATTTAATTATTAATAAATACATTTTTGTTTAAAAAATGTCTTAATGAATTTGTCTCTGTGTGAATGTTTGCCAGATAAGTCATAAACAACATGTTATAATTAAAGTATAAAGAGAAAAATTATTATAAATATTAATAAATAAAATTAGTTTGGATAAAGTTTATCAGTTTAATAAAAAATAGTACATTTATTTTAATAGTACACTTACATTTTCTAATATCGATTGTTTTTTTTTAATGAAGAGAAAATAAATTTTAAGTTATCAGTTTCGATAATTTAATTATTAATAAATACATTTTTTTTTTAAAAAAATTAATAAATTGGTCTCCGTGTGGAAGTTTACCAGATAAGTCAGAAACTATGTGTATTAAAGTATAAAGAGAATAATTATTATAAATATTAATACAACAAATAGTTTGGATTACAGTTCATCAGTTTAAAAAATAGTACATATATTTTAATAGTGCACATAAATTTTCGAATATCGATTGATTTTTTTTTAATGAAGAGAAAATAAATTTTAAGTTATCAGTTTCGATAATTTAATTATTAATAAATACATTTAAAAAAATAAATAATAAATTGGTCTCCGTGTGGAAGTTTACCAGATAAGTCAGAAACTATGTGTATTAAAGTATAAAGAGAATAATTATTATAAATATTAATATAACAAATAGTTTGGATTACAGTTCATCAGTTTAAAAAATAGTACATTTATTTTAATAGTGCACATAAATTTTCGAATATCGATTGATTTTTTTTTAATGAAGAGAAAATAACTTTCAAAGAAATTCAAAACTATTTCCATTTTGTGTCCGATGATTTGGATAATGCCATTTAATTACTCTTCACTTCCAAAAATAAATCTTTTATCCTTTCTATTTCAAACAAACGAAACTAATTCCGCACTTTGAAACTGATTGTGTATTTTTTCTGACTTCACAAACGCTCTGCTTTAATGTATACAATAGTACTTAATAACAACCTTCAACTCTGAGAGCGTGTTTGAGAAAATTAGGTATTTTTCTGAAGCAGCGCAGAAGTTTTAAATTTGAAGTTCCCTACTTTTTCATTCCCCCTTCTCATAAATTTTCGGTAATTACGTTCTAACTACAAAGAAAGAAAATATATTAAGTGGGCGACGAGTTAAAAACTGGATTCCATTCCATTTTTAATGCTTCAATTGCACCTCAATTAAGCTTTTTGATTACAGTCTTTAAACACGGAGATACATTTTTCTTTTTTCTGGCAGTAGTTAGCATCAACAACTGCTAAAATAGAGGGGGCCCAGCAACAATTTATCATTTAGATTTGTATTGTTTCTTTAATTCCGTTTCTCTATTAGGGAACGAAGTTGAAATGGACATCATTTATATATTTAAAAGACCGCGTTGATAAAACATCGGGTCTCGTATATCGTGCTTCAAGTAGTAATTTACGAACGATGCTGGAAATTAAAAGAGAAATAATGTCACGCATTCTGGGGCCTCCCCCACCCATTTCCAAGAACCCCTAGCGATGATTGAACCGATAATGAGCTATTTTTCCCTAAATTAGGGACAAATGATCTATTTCGATTGTAAGTGCTTTGTTTAAATTATCAATCTGCACTTAATAAGAGTCGTGTTTGGAAAAAATAGCTCTTACCGTTGGGGAAGTGTCATTTATTAGGCTGTTTATCACATTGCAAGAGAAATGGGACTTAATTCTTGGTACTTAGACCAGAGCATTTTGGAGTTATTTAACGGAGTGCCTTCTTTAATAGCTACCCCATTTCCGATGTTTTAATTATTTTCATTATTAGAATAATGTCTGATAAATAAGTGCGCGTATATTTACAGAATAATTAAAATTCTCAAAATGGTGCTTAAAATATAAATCAATAAAGAACATAAAACTTTATTCGTTTAGTGTAGGGAAATGTTTATTTGACTCGTTACTATCTTATTAAATATAGTAAAAAGTTAACTATTTGCCATGTATATTTCTCATGAGAACTTACATTCTTTTGCAAGATATGAACATACGATTTTATCCATTAGAATTTGTATGTTGAGTTAATAATCCTTAAATATTAAATGAGCTGTTGTGAATTTTATCAATCCTGTGTTTTTTTAAAAACTCAAAGATAGTTGTTTGTAGACCTTTATCTCTACACTGTAAACAAGGTACTTAAAAATGAGTACCTACTCGTTTTTCTTTACGTAAACTCGCATCGTAAATAAGCGATGATGTACTAACATTTCAGTAACCGAACTTTCTAAAAAATGAGCAATGTGATAAATCGCATTGCTCATTTTTGAGAAGCTGAACAACTTCTTAAGCGGTCTGAATAAAACTTCAAAAACTGAAAATAGTTGTTCAGAAGATGGTTTTCCAGATTATTTAATGTCGATTGCTTAGATAGAATCCGACTTGTTACGAATCAATTACCTAATTTTCCATTCTTTTGTCAAACCTTTTTTATTAAATTTCTTCTGTTTTAAGCTTCTTAATGTCCCCTGGTAGTTTAACGGATAAGGTACTGGACAGCGGCGCTGAGGTTCTGGGTAAGTCTCGGTAAGTCTTTTTGTAATTGTTAATATTTATTGAAAGTGATATATGAATCTAATACTATTAAACGAGCAATGTCACTATATTTGTTTGTTCGTTTGTTCGTTTGTTTGTTTGCACAATCTCCAAATCCGCTCTAACGATTTTCACGAAAATTGATGTACTACCAATTTTCGCGGTAAAAATTCGATTGGGATAGGTTTCATCTTCGAAAAATTTCATTTAGAGGGTGAAATAAGTAGATTAAAAGTTCCATTTAACGCTTTCCATTGCAAATTATTCATCGCGTATGAGTAAATAGGTTATATGCCAATAGCAGTTAAAAGTTATTTAATTCTTCATATGTTATTTTAATTTAAAACATGCAAAATATTGTGATGATGTATTTTCATTATAGTTTTTATTTTAAAATAAAGTATTTTTTTCTCATAAATAAACGAAAGAAACATCAGTAAATTAAAATTGAAAAATCGTTTGCGTTTTTAAATAAACAAAATACACATTCTAATCACGTGACTATTTCGTCTACTAAATGCTATAAATTTTCTAATAAATATTTAAAAATAACTTGAACAAAATCGTTTGCATTTAAAATAATCAAAGTTTAAACAAATTTAATCCTGCGATTTTTTACTGTTTCTGCACGTGACGTCATAAGTGGAATTCACAAGAGAAATTTTTAAAATTCCATATAAAAAAATATCGTTTGGATAAACAAGTAGATTTTTTTATTCCATGTAAAATGGATTATGTATTTCCGTAAATAGAATATGGAATTTTCAAAACAAAAATTAGAAGCAATTGCGTTTGTTTTGTTAAGTATTTATATTCCAATGAAATCAATTGAATAAGTTTTTATTAAATTCATGTTACATGTTATTTATAAAATATATATTTATTTACATTTAAAAATTAACTTTGTTATAAGTTTTTATTTGATAAGTTTTATTTTAGCAATTGTTAATAAATATTTTTTTTAGAATTTATATGCTAATGGATATAAATAAAAGAAGTTTTATTAAATTAATTTTAAGCAATATTTATAAAGGTAAAAATATAATTTTATACATTTAATAAACTATTTTCTTCTATTATTTATAGCTTTTATTTTACCATTTATTCATAAATACACTTATTTCTGATAGTATTAAACAAGAAATAAAGAAAAATTCTGAGTTTTCCAGTTTTCAAGATATGTTTTGGAAATTGTGAAAAAAGGAAGTGTTTCCAAAAGTTAACATTTGTTTACCATGGACACTTTGCGCTGCTTTGTGTGGAAATTACATGACGCCATTTCAAGATATAAGTGACTTCACGCGCATTTTTTATTGGTTGATGGTAACCACATGGTTTGTTATTCACCAATCACAAAGGCTAATCGACCATGCGTTTTTGTTATTCCGTCAAAATTTTAATCTCGGGACCATGTCATGCATAGTGTCTATAAAAATGGTTTGGTATTTATTAATTCCACTTTCTAATGAGTAAATATTTAATGAAAACGTTAAATTGTTTTAAATTATATTTTTTTCTCTGTATAACTGATACCAGCAAATTTGTCATATAAAGTTCTTAATGTAAAAGCAACATTTCTATGATATTTTGTACAATTTAATAATGAACTGTTTCTCGAATTACGTAAGTAAGTTTAGTTTAGAGAGTGATTGAAAATTAGTAATGAGATTTTACAATAGAACAACGGAAAAGGAGTTTAAATTTTTCATTAACAAACTTAAAATTATTTGTAAATAGAAATTTCACATCATTTACTATAAACGTGTTTTAAATTTATTTACTTTGTTACTTCAAATAAGTTTCTTCTTTATTTAAAGGTTTGTCCGAAATAACCTTGCACCTGCCTAATTAAATATGAAATTATTGTCGATATTAAATTGCATTAGATAGTAATAACAAAATACTGAATAATGTTCTCGTATTACGTTAATATGTTTAGTTTCAAGCAGATAATTAAATGAGTAACGAGACTTTATACAATATAACAAAGGAAATAGAGTTTTTAATTAAAACGTACATAGTAATTTAAACGCTTGAAAAAAAAAAGTTTCACATACAAACAGAGAAATTAATTTCAGCAAATTTAAAAATAAATTTTACATTTACCGTAAATGTGTTTTTAATTATTTTTATCATGTTACTTTAAATAAGTATTTTGTTAATAAAAATGTGTTCAAAGTAACTATATTGTTTTCAAGACCCAGACTGCAAGCTACCAACTCATATTTTATATTCTGTAACCTTTTCTTAGGAACAAAATTATGAACTATTCCTAACAACTGTCGCAAATTTCAACACGTGTCATTTTCAAACATTAGGCTAAATAAAATAATATATGTGTATTGAAAAGTCGAGAACGGCAGCATCATCATTAAAAAAATCTGTTTAACAGAAAAAAATAGATTAATATTAGTTTATTCGTAACTACTATTATATAATAAAAACTCTTATATTTATATTACAGAAAAAGTTTAATTTTATAGAAGGTTGATTTTCGATGCCGTTATAATGAAATATACCGGCATCGGTATTGGTTCAAATTATATTATTTTACACTGAATTAAATATAAAACTTTATTTTCGTTCATTTTCGTCACTACGATTAATTCCGAATCACACATAAAATTATTCGAAATAAGTAAATATCTTTATTATTGATTACACGTTTAATAAGAATATAAAACATTGTTCGTTCCTGATTATTTGTGTATGCAGTTTGAAGACAAAAAAAATACCGAAATAATTTTGCAGTAGCAAAAAATAATTTGATCTCTATTATCCTAATCTTCTTAATAACAAAGCTACTTTGCATAGTATTTAAAAGTCCATTCAGTTACTCAAGAGTTAGACTGAAGCAAACATCATTTCAAAAGGTTACTAAAATACTGAACAACAAGAATGTTGTCCAGTTTTATCATGCAAATGAAATGTTTGTACTACAATTGTGCGAACGGTTGTATTAGTCGCTCGGAATCGCTAATAACATTAATTTAAGTCACTTTTGCAGAATTTATACGGTATCGTTTCAACCTTGACGCGTTTAACCAGTTTTATGAGCATATTTCTAAGAACTTAAGGATATTTCGATAAAAATACGTTAGACGATAAAAAAATATCACGAAACGTCTAACCGTTGATATGGACATTTCAAAGCATTTGCATTTAATTCGATTCATTAAAATTATTATTAAGTAAAAAATATGAAAGCGAGCTGGGCTCGGTCCCCTGGTACTATAGCTTAAGTAGTCAAGTATCTATTCATCGTACTCATTTTTACTCATGGTACTAATTTTTGAATACATGTCTTTTTCAAAAATGAAACTTATTTATTCGGAGCCATTATAAGCATTTAATGTACTTAAAACGAGTAAATTTTACTTATTTTTGAATACCTACTTTTAACAGTGTATATAGTGCATTTAAGAGTCAGAAGCATATGATAATTATTGTACGGAATTGACACATGGTCCGCGAAATTTGATTTTTTGCTAAAGTATCAGATGCAATTGTAGGCAAATTCGTTTGTTCAATACATACTGCGAAATGACGTTAAAACTTTAAAGTATAATTCAACAAATAATTCAACAACATTAAATTAATGGTTAATGTTCATTAAGTTTTGCATTAAGTGTATAGTTTTTCTTTAAGTTGATACATTACCAAGTATACATTGCAAAAAAATCTTAAAAAATTGTACCTGATAATACTTGTTTTTCCTTCAGTACAATTGCATCGTTAATGAGCAATAACGTACTCAAATTTAAGCAACCGTACTTTTTAAAAAATGAGCAGTATGGTTTAAAATTGTTAATTTTAGCATATTTTCAAGACATCTTAACAAAGCACCATGACAAACTTAAAATAGTTGTTCAGAACACACGGTTTTCCACATGATTTCATCTCGATTGCTTAAACATAAGCTGAGTTATTATAATTCAATTATCTTTAACCATTCTTTTGGCACTTCTTTTTAACATTTATTCTGTTTATAAATTCTTCACGTCGCCTTGGTAGTACAACGGATAAGGCACTGGACTGCTCTGCCTTAGGATATGAGTTCTATTCCCGGTAAGTCTTGTTTGTAATTTCTCGATATTTATTGAAAATGATTTATGAAGGCAGCCTATGTAGGTCAGCTACTACTCTTTGCCAGGTAGCTTTGTTAAGATGGCTTGAACAGATGCTGATATTTGATAAATTGAAACATACAGCTCATTTTTGCGAATGCACGATTACTTAAATTGGAGTATTCTTATTAAATGCTTATTAATTACTTAAATTGGAGTATCGCTTATTTACGATGTACTTGTACTCAAAGAAAAACAAGTACATCCATGTACTCATTTTTAAGCAAATTTTTTTTACAGTGTACTCTTTTTATTCATTGTGCTCATTTTTGAATACACGACTTTTAAAAAATGAACTTAGGTATTCAGAGCTATAATAAGCATCGAATGTAATCAAAATTGAGTTCATTTTACTTATTTTTGAGTACCTTTTTTTAACAGTGTAGGAAAAACTACCACGGTCCAATAACGGCGTAAATTTCCCCCCCCCCCCCGTTAATTTACCAACGTAAAGTCGACTGATGTGTTAATCTATTTTTAATCACAAAACTCTTTTGTCAAAATATTGTTATAGATTATATTTGACAGTTAAATTGCTTGCGTTCTCTCTCAAAATTATTTTGTGCTTCCAGGCATGGCGTAACGAAGAGTGTGGTTATTTCCAAATTAGGCAAACCGCAACAAATTAGCGTTTGACAGGAGTAAAGGATGCTTGCGACTGCTCAATTAGAACGCTGAAGTGTGGGAAATAAGTGTTCGGCAAATAGTCTCTCTCATTGATCAAGAAGATTACTTTATTCTTAGTAAGACCGCCGAAAGGTAAGTATCGAACACAAATCAATTACCTTAATCTCAAGGAATAACAAAATACCGTATTACTTTTGTGTATATACAGTATTCGAATTTGTACTATTTACAATAACAAAAAAACATAATAGCTATGTAGGACAAGGAATTGAATGTGTACTCCTTAATAGATTTATATTTATTTTTAAAATGTATTTTTACGAGATGTATGAATAAACTTGAACTTTTTTCGCGTATGAAAACTCCTTAAAAATCTTGATGATTCTTTATAAAAAACCTGAATAAAGTCAAATGTTAATTAGCTAATTAGCATTTTATAAGCATGTTTTTTCAAACATGATTACATAAGTTGTATTTAAACTAGAAGAATAATTTTTGCTGGAAATTACTCGCAATTCTTAATGTTATGGACCTCTAAATAGTTTATAGTATTTAAAGTAATTTTTTTAAGTAATATCGAGAGTCCCTAAAAAATCCACTTTTTTTAAAAAAAAATGTCAACATTAAAATTTTATTAAAATTATTTTTTTAACGAATCGTTATTATGGAGGGTCATAACATCTCCCAACTAATATAAAGTTGAATGAAAAAATAATTTTCTCAAAAGGTTTAAGGAAACTTGAAGTATCATGTTTGGAACAAACATACAAACATATTCAAACAATTTACAAAACATATTCCGAATGATAGGGAGTCCTAGAATTACCCCTCTTAAATAAAAAACTTTTTGGAATATTTATTACATCTTGGTATAATCTGAATGAAAATTAATTGACAAATACTATAGAAAAAATAATAATATTTTGTAGTTTTAGGCCTGTTATCGTTTTTCCTAGTGTAGAAATACACATTAAAGAAGTACATAATAAGACATTCAACATAAAATTCACTACATATATTAATCACTACGTTATTATTTAATTATAACTAGCTTTTTAGCTCAAATATTCATTATTTCTTTAACAAATTAAAAATATGTTACTAAATAAGTATAATTGTATCCAACTGTGCGTTGCAAAAACTTTTCTTTATTGAATACATTAATTGATCAGATACCCATAAAGTTTTTGTTAATAAATTGTTATACATTCTATTGCAACGAGTTTTTAATCCATATATGTGGGGTAATAAAACTTTTATTCTGTACATAATAAATATTGTACATACAAAAACTGCTACATTGTTAATTCATTGAAGTTATTTATCCACCTCCAATTGTGAGCAAATATTTGATTTACTCGGGAATTTCGTTCTTTGAAAATTTAAATGATTATTTTCATTAAAATTTTATTTCGTTTAAATATTATGCTATAAATAATATGCTTATATCGTTTCAATTTTTCTAGAATTTAAAGACTTAAATCGTCATATGCATGAAGATGTCTGGTAATTTTTCATTTGTAACATTTACAAATATTTCTTTTTAAAAATGCACATTGTTTAAAAGGAATACTAAAATGTACTATGAAACATTTTTGTCAGTGTAACTTTTGTACATGCCTAAAAATCTACAAATATTTCTTATAAATTAAACAAGTTAAAAATACATTAAAACTGATTGGCGTAATTATATAAAAACCGCTTTTTAAACATTCCATATTGAATAAGATTTAATGATTTGGAAATAAAATAAAACATTCATTTAAAACTTCCTTGAAATACACAGCCGTTTCTGTATACCATATTTATCTCTCTTTATCTCCCCCTCTCTATCTATCTATCTATATCTATATATATATATCTATATATATCTATATCTATATCTATCTATCTATATCTATATCTATCTA